>OZ018392.1:13760071-14054588 GCA_963969525.1 Ontholestes murinus
GCCATAGAAAATTATGTATGTAATGAATAACAATTAAGAAAACATATTTTGCGTGCCAAAAGACAAAGGTTAAAACTAGGTTTATAATTAGTTATATTTGTTTAAATATTATTGAAGGTATAAAAAATTCCATAATTCCATTGTTGGCAGTGTTATATATTATAGTATTAAAGAAATCACTTTCTTGATTGCAACGGATATTGAATAATGCCGTTTAAATTAAACACTTTGGAGATAATGAATGCAGGCAACGATATTATATAAACTTTCTTCCTGAGGCCAAGGAAATTGGATTTCCGTTACCAATCGATTTAATTGATCTTGATCTCGATATTTCTCAAATATTAAAAAGTGTTGTTTTTTTTTAAATGATAACAATTATTTTCACTCGTGATACATAATAAACTAATCACACCCATCGCGATAAAAAATCAAATTCGCTCCTTATCTTATCGCGATAAATCCTGTGAAATGTTTGAAGAAACTTTGCCTATCGCCAGATCGATTTAAGGTTCACTAGTGTAAACACCTGATAATGTGAAACCAATTAAAAGTATTTCGTTGTACACCGCACGCACCGTCCTGTCCCAAATATCGAATCAACTGATAAGGGGGGACAGTTTGGTGCTAGTTTTATCAGAATTCTGCACGTCGAAATGCGCGGCCTCACCGTTCTGTTCGTCACACTGGGGATCTCTTTCGCACTTACCATTCACCTCAGCGGTAAATATACGGATTCAAAAATTAATTACAGTGAATCTTAATTAATTGATATCACTCAAAAAAATAATTTATATATTTAAAAACATAGATAATAATGTTTATATAACATAACATATAGACAATAAGAGTTAGATTAAAATAAAATATATAATAGAGGCAAATTACCAAAAATTTATATTTAATCTAGGAAACGTTAGGTTTAAACTTAAAATAGATCGTTAGAATTTTTTGAATAAATTTTGTTTTTCTTTCAGAAAATGCAGCAGCAAGAATCTACGAACAGCGTCTGAACAAAACAATGGAATGCGTCAAAGATTTACTCAACAATGGAAGGCCGGAAATCGGATTACCTTCTTTCAATCCGTTCATACTCAAAGACGTCTCCATCGATTTCAACAGATTCGGTCTGAGTTTCCTCAAGTGAGTTCAAGCCTTTTTCACCCTTGTATGCTCTAAATATTAATCGGTATGAAAATAATAGCTTAAAAAAATCATATTTACTTGTAGAAATCATATAGTAAGGTATACAAAAATTCTGATTAAGCTTACTATAAACCCAATAAAACATGTTCAAAACTTTAAATTTACAACGACCTTAATTTTGATTAAGTAAACCAGTCATTTTCAAGGGGAAAAGTTTTATTAAAATCCTTCACCTTCCACGACACGACGAAGTTCACGCTGACGCATTTGGAGGGCAGCCACGCCAGCAATCCCAACACGCTGAAATTTCGCGTGGTGACCGAATGGCCAGTGTCCAGTTTCGAAGGTGACTACGACATCGACATGCTCGTGATGGGCAAGACGCTGAAGGGCAGGGGAAACGTGAAGGAGACCATCACCGATTACGGATCTGACATTAAACTCAAAGCCTCGCTGCTGCCGATCAAACTCCAAGAATTCAGCATACGGGTTTTCATGCAGGGTTTCCAAGTGGGTATTATTAGCTTATTGCACTTAACAAACAGAAAAATACTTTTTATTTGTTTTAATATTAACTTTCAAGCTTGAAAACAGTGAATTTTAATTTTCTATTACATTTAAAAATTGGTCTCTTAATTTATTATTGCTATTGTGATGAAAATATTCAAACAATCTATTGAAATTACCATAAAAACATACAGATTTGAAATTTCTGAATAAGTTATACAAAAATAATAAATGCCCAAAAAAGAAAACACCATATATTTTGACCAAAACCTAAATTTTTACGTGCCATCTTAACTTATCATCAAAATATTTTGATGCATAATTGTGCACTTTACTGAGATAATAACATCTTCATTTTCAGAAGTCTATGCATAATAATATGTGTATATAAAGGTTGTTTTTTTACTTCTTATCAACAACTATCGACTATCTGAATTAACTATCTTTAAGCACCATGATTACCAATGTTTACTGTTTACAATCGTTACTTATTATGCTCTTGATGGAACCAAATTTTTAAATTAGGAGAAGTAAAACTCTTGTTATGTTCCATTTCTTTATTTTCTGATAACTTTGATAATGATTCGTAAGGACCGAAACACGTGTCAGTTATCTGAAAATAAAGAATGTTCCATTTCTTTTTAAGAGTTTTACTTCACCCAGTTTACTGTTTACTATTGTCTAAAAGTAATAATCGGTAATGTCAGTAATGTATGTTGATTTCGTTTACTTTTTTGGCTTTCGAATTATCAACTCATTAGATTGACCATATAATCATAGCTTGTGGCAAATTTTAAGGAAATAGGTTATTTTTCTGATTATTTAGTATTTGGCAATTTGGTGTTTAAATTGGCTTCTTCGCATAAACAAGCATAAACACATAGAAACGAATTTACTAGCAATTAATATCTTCTTTAAATCATATCAACAATGTTTGACAATGTTATTACTTTTTCTTTTTCAGTTTCACATTGACGAAGTAATTCTAAACGGTGACAATGTAACCGACGAAGTCAACAGCAGAGCCAACAAAGGCGTCGAATGGTTAAACGAAAATCAAGTGGTCGTCGACAAAATCGTCAGCAGCATCATCACACAAATCGTCAACGAGATCGATCCGAGCAAATACAGAGCGACGAAAATCGTCAACGAACTCATCAAGTGTTGGGAGGAGACGGCGATTTAATTTAATTCCGATACCGATACAGTGAATAAATCCGAATTGAATTCAACACTAACTGGCGTCTACTTGATTGATTTATTGATTTTGTTTTTGTTTTGAGTCGAATCGTGTGAACGGGCTCCTTTCACCGGGAAGAAGCTCGCGCTTTGCGGAACCGGAAACGTCGTCGAGACGGCGGGCCGAGAGCAGCGGCGTATTGTTTCCTGCATGCCCCGGTGCAGCAGCGGCGGATCACCAAGTGCCGCCGCTCATGACAAACTCTTCACGCCTCCGGCCCGGCCTTATATAATCGAAACGTCCTGACCCCGATCCAGGAAAACGAACGTAAATCACTTTTGCTGGTCCGCTCTAAAAAAGAATCTCACATCGAAAGCAATTTTCATTTATAGTTGAAATCCGAAACTAACCGCAACGTAACCATAAATATCAAAAACTGTATATCAGGCGAAGGTAAAAGTTCTAAGCGTTTTCCAGTAGATGTCATCTTATGATGTATATATCGCTTCGCGATTTAAAGGTAAGATAACGCTTTTAAAAAATTTCAACAGTTTTGTGTTTGGTTAAGCCAGTTAAGACGTTTTTAAAAAGAGGTATACAAGAATAAATTTTTATGGTTAACTACTCTGCCCTTTTTTCCACCCACGTAATGCTACTAAAGAATGAATCGAATTTTATTCTTCAATATCTTTACGTCCTTGAAAAAAAAGGAAAGCAGTCGGCCAAAATAAAAGTGTGCTGTTTATGGACCTAATATAGTATCTAATGCAACATCAAAGCGGTTGTTTAAACCATTATTCTCTGGTAATATTAACGTCAAAGATCAGATAAGCTCTGGAAGACAAATCGTCGAAAAAAACATAAAAATTATAGTCAAGTCGGAATATAAGCTGTTATTCTATTGCCCAAGATCTGAAGATTAGAAATAAAACCGTTTGGAAACATTTAAATAATCCTGATCCCAAGAAAAATCTGGATGTATGAATGCCACAGGAATTGACGATAAAAACTTTTTGGACCGAAGTGATGCCTGCATTTTTTTTGGTGATAGGTAAGAAAATCGATAAATTTATAAAGATTAGTGAAGAAAAAATGGGTCATATTCGTGAAAAATAGCTGAAAAAGATAATGGTTAACGGCCAATGAGGTTTTGTTGTTTGTTTGATGCGATTATAAAAATAGCATGCGCAAGAAGCTGTTCCTATTGAACGAAAGACTCAATTCAAATCTCTATTATCAACAAATAACCAAATTGAAGTAGGCCATCGACCAGAACATACCAAAATTGGCCAATAAGAATAGTGTTCTGTTCCATCAAGACAACAAGCATCTTTAAAGAATATAAAAACACCTACAAACCTCTGGAATTATGAAATGCACAGCTTAACTCTCCCCACTGATCTATAATATTAAACCAAGACGTTCTTTGAATCATAAACAAACTATTTATAAAAAGTATAGAATTGGAACAGTATCCTAGCATACGTTTGAAGCTGATCCTATAAATTCCTTCCAAGTGAAAGAGCCGCTATTGGTTCAATTCTCAACTCCTGTAATTCCCTTAGATTCTATTCCGGAAAGCCAGAGCAATTGCGAAAATTTAAATACCCCTTCTGATAGCTGAGATGGAACGCAACGCGGATGGTATGATCCATCCTCTATAACGAGGAATCAATTACTTCTGCCAAGAAACTTTTCGTTTGAGACTGAATTGAGGAGTTACTTCCATTACATCAGCTGAAGAATGCAACCAGACTGTCGTAAAGCTAACCAAACCGGTGTTGCCCTTTGGCAGTTTTATTCACAAACCAAAATTTTGCCTCATATACCAATACATTTGATCAAGAACGTCGGACTGCGACAATATTCTGGCGAATTCCACCCTTACCCAGTATTGAATCCAATAACTCCCCAGGGTCCAACACTTAATGTGGGCAAGAGCAACAAAGCCAGGCTACTGTTTGGGCTTGAAATTTGCACACCCATGACTACCATTTTTAGTCTGGTAGATTTCGCGCCTCTACTAGGATCCGAGCGAATTGAATTCCAGGGTACTATGTGGAGGTTAAGGTCGCAGCTGATTAGTCAGCTAATGTCTCACAGCCTTTTGAGCTCGTAAGTTAGTAACTGAACCTCTCTTAATGGAGAATCAGTTACTAGCTTACGAGCTGTGCAATAATGCAACAATTTGCATGACGGAGAGAGACATGCAAAGCTAGACAGGTTGAAGGTATCTTGTATTTATTGCTCATTTATCACTTGGTGAAACATTGTGTTGAATATTTTTGCAGTCTGACAAGGTCGCTAGCTGCAACACAGGACTGTAGCAGCCAATTCTTTACGAACTATAGCCCTCCGTGCATTTCTGCAAGAGGTACATGGTTACTTCCGCCAAGTTTGAGTTTCGGTTCGAATTCTTAGTTTACTCTTCCTTGGAGGGTTGGTTAGGTGGTTAGAAAGGCTTAAGCGTGTGTCTCCACGTACCATTATACAAGGGTTATCATTTATGTTTCGGGAATAGATGTTCCAGGTGGTGCCATCTGACAATAGGTGTTCCTAACGTAAAATTTGACTTTTTGTCGGTAGAATTACTTAGAACATTTTGATGTCCATGCGAAATTTATGTTGTTTACAATGCCATGAAAAATTGATCAAAATCATTCTTGTTTAACTTTTCGCTGGGGAATACTCGAAAGGTAGAATTAGAACAAAAGTTTACAACCTTTGAAGAAAATTTACATAAATTTAATACACAAATGTATACAAAATTCTAATAATAATAATAATAACACTTTATTCATATTAGGGCAAATACATGGCATATATGATAATTAGTATTAACTACAATTAAATACACTCACAATTAACCGCTAAATGAATACGTCAGAAAAAGTTACAATACTTTAATTTATATATTCCGAAACGCAGTAGAATTCTTGCTCTACTAAGAAATTTCTTAATTTTGTTTTAAATTCAATCTCTTTAGTAATACCCTTTAAGTGGTTTGGAAGTTTATTGAACATCCTCAATGCGCAGTACAAGGGTGAACTTTCATAGAGGGAGAGTCTATGCAGCGGGTATGCATATTTATCTGTGAAACGAGTGTTGTGAGTATGTTTTGGAACGAAAGAAAGGAATTTTTTCTTATTTTTGAAATTGAAAACTAAAATTTCGTAGATATATAAACTGTAGAGTGTAAGTTCGCCCTCTCTCCTAAATATTCCTCTACAACTGTCTCTTTGATTTAGGTTAAAAATTATCCTAAGTGTTCTCTTTTGAATAATGAAAATATTTTTAGCTGATTTTGAATAACCGTAATGTATTAAACCGTATCTTATAAACTTTATAAGTTTGCCTTGTAATTTATTATTAATGTCTTAATATCTAGAACTTGTTTTAATATTCTCAGTGTATAGCACACCGTATTTAATTTTGAGCATAAGTGATCGCAGTGATTTGCCATCGGCATATGTTGTTATGAAAGCACTTTGACTCTTAATATGCTTAGGTAGATTATTTGTGTAAATAATGAACAAAATAGGGCCTAAAATGCTACCCTGCGGTATTTCAATATTGGTAATTTTTGACTCGGAAAGTTTGTTGTTGATTTTTACCCTGTGAATTCTATTTGCCAGATATGAGCGGATGAATGAGTGACTTGTACCCCTAACACCGTAATACTCCAGTTTCTCCAGCAAGATTTTATGATCGACGGTATCGAAGGCCTTGGACAAATCGATAAAAATACCTAAGGGCATTTCTGATTTCTCCAAAGCGCTCATGATTTCTAGAAATCAATTCTAGAAAACGTGAAGAATTTGTCTGTTAAAATAAAGCACAACATGGTGAAAATTATCGGAACTTGGAAGAAAACATTTTAGAAATCTAGAATAAAATTTCCTGGAAAATTCCTGAAAACTCTTGTAATTTAGCCTTCCAAGGAAATAATTCAAGAAATATATAGGGACAGCAAATAAAAAAATCGTAATCTAAAGAATTAAATTAAACGAAACAGATGAAAATGCAATCACTTCATTTGGATGGTTAAATTTTTGGAAATATTTTTTCATTTAATTCGAAGCTCCTGCATCTACAAATAGCTGAACAACAATAAATCTATTCCTACTTAGGATTACAACAGATGTTGTACTAATCTAATCTCTCGACGATGCGGCGCCCTGTTAGTCAGAAAGCTTGAACTACGATCCTGATACTTGATTTTTGATGTCTGGAACTGCTGCTACTTTGCATCTTTGTCCTTTGCGTTTTACATTAATGTTGCCTGATACAATCCAGTCGAATTCCATCTCTTGTAGTAGAAGTGTATTTATTTCTTCATACCATCTAGCAAGATGTCGCCATAATATCTTATTTCCAACAGTATATAGATTTTTCCTGGGCTCTGGAACGTGGGATCAGCCAAGTCATATCCTTGACTTCCTTGTCGGGTGTTGTTGGATCCGATCCAGTGATTTTTCGTAGAACGTCAAGTTGAGTATTTAATTTGAATGATCCAATCAATTGATGTCAGTTTTGACTTCGATATTTGTTCAATGTTGACTCCTATTTCTGTGACTGTTTGATCGGTCACAAAGGAACTTAGCAAGAATTGGTCGGTTAAAACACTGATTACAATTTGATTCCCATTTTGTCGTTGCTTGCATGAGTGCGGTGGAATTTGAGAATTTTCTTCAACTTTGGTACTTTGTACGGCGTTTCCAAGGATTGGTCGAAGATTCTATCAGTATCTTTATCCCATTTGCGCGTAATGAGTCTTTCTGCTATTGGATCCCAGGTTGCCGGGTCGTAAACCAGGTTAGTTAGGATGTGCAGGCATAAAAACTGGAACTAAAAAGCTTAGTAAACATTCATAAACCGGAAGTGGATGTTTTCCTCGATAGTTTTTCATAACTTTTCAAACAAAAGTTAAAGGGAATGAGAAACTGAAGAATGTTTTATTAAACCATTTTTTTCATAAAGTTCTTAATTTGCGAGAATTTATTTATTTATTTGCCCTTCTACCTTTCGGTGTAGGGCGTTACATACTTTTACATTTCTATTATTATTAAATACGTAGTATTCCCTCCATTTATTTCTATCCTTTGTTAATTTCTTTAGTTTTTCCCAGATATTCCCTTTTCTTTGTGCCTCTTCTCTTATTGCGCTGCTCTAATCATTTCTTGGTCTTCCTCTTTGGTTTTTTCCTGGTGCTCGTGCTTATATTTTCTTGGTTCATCGTTCATTCTGCAGACCGTACCATCTCATCTATCCCTCCGTTGTTTTTTTCTTATTGGTCTTATCCGTAGGTTCTGTATATATATTTCATTATCCGTCTGATTTTATTTTCTTTTCTTCCGAGGAACTTCATTTCCATCGCGTTTATATTATTTATTTTTTATTTTTTATCATTGTCCATGATTGGCTTCTGTATATCAAGGTGGATCTTATAACTTTCTTAACTATTTCTACTTTCTTGCTTTTGGTAATTTCTTTTCTTTTTAAGAACGTATTCTTCAGCATGTTAAATAGTTTTGCTGTTTTGCCTATTTTATCCTCTATTTCCTTATCTATTTTGCCGTTGTTCTCAATTATTGTTCCTAGGTATCTGTAGTGTTTAACTTGTTCTATATTCTTTTCTTGTACCTTTATTTCGTTCTTTTTCTGCTCCTGTGCTATCATCGTCGTCTTCGTTTTGTCAAGGTTTATTTTTTAATGTTGATTTTGAATAATTCATTATATAATACTTCCATATTGTATTGCAGGTCTTCCTCTGTTTCTACAATTATTGCCATGTCATCTGCAAATAGTATCTCTGTTATTTGTATCATCTCCATTTTCCAATATCCAATTTTTAATGTTTTCATCTTTTTTGCTTCTTTCATCGTACTATAAATGAAAGATTAGTACTCAATCTTTCATTTATAGTATAGTACATCTTCACGTAACTCAACAATCATTAAAGTTCTTTCATCACCTTATCGAGTACTGTTGTAAATAGCAGTGGACTCAGCACGTATCCTTGTTTGCCCCCTTTCTTTGTTTCGATTGTTTTTGATTCTTCATTGTTCATTCTCACTAAATTTTTATTCTCTCTATACATGTTTTTTAACAGGTTTATCATTGTCTTTTCCGTTTCTCTGTCTTCTAGTTCCTTCCATATAACCTCCCTTTTTATCCTGTTAAATGCCATTTCAAAATCTACGAAGCATATGTGTATTTCTCTGTTCTTTTTTATTAGCTTCTCGCTTATTTGTCTTATTATAAATATCTGATCCTGGGTTCTTCTCCCTCTTCTGAATCCACACTAATTATCCTCTATTGTTTCTTCTAATGGGTCGCTCATCCTTTTTCTAATATTCATGTTAATATCTTGCTTGATATGCTTGTTCGTGTAACTTCTGCAATTTCGTTTATCTCCTTTCTTTAATATTGGAAGTTTTATTTCCATGTTCCATTCTTTTGGGCTTTTTCCTTTCATTTCTGCTGTTATTTCATTTACTCTCTATAGTTGCCATATTTGTCTCTTATTGTGTTTCATGTATCTCATTCTCTTCTGTTTCTTGTTCGATCAGATCTTTGAAGAATTGTCGCTATCTTTCCATAATTTTTTTTTGTGATTATGTTTCCGTACTTGTCTTTATTGTTCATCATGTTGTGTTCTTTTTTTCTGTTTGAGTTGCTTTATTGTTCCATAAAGTAGTTTTTGGTTGTCCCTGTAGTTCCCATTCATAGTTTTTCCAAACTTTATCCATAATGTTTGTTTTGCTTTTTCTAATTTGTCGGTTTGTTTCTTTCCTTATTTCTTTGTATTCTTCTTAGTTCATTATTTTTTTAATTTGTGGGTATTTTTTCCATTTATCTTTTTTGTCTCTAATCATCCTCTTTATGTCTTCTGTTCATCATTCTCTTTACTTCTATGTTTCATATTTTTGTTGTTCTAAAGCTCTCTTTCGCTGTTTCTAGTAATATGCCCTTAACAGTACTTGAGTTACAAGTAATCCTGCTTGTAGGGGCATCTTGAAATTTATATGAATGTGTGTGTATTTAATTAGTTTAGACTTATAGTAGATTGGCGCAGTCGGTAGGATTTTAGAATAAGACCAGTTTTACTGTATATGGAATTACTAAAAATAATTGCAGCGAAACCGTTATTATAATAAAATTCCTTAGCCTTAATTTAATTCATCATTGTTTTTAAATCTAAAATTAAAACAATTAAATTGTTACATAATTAAAAACATATTCATTCTACTTATACATTTCCCTATTATTTATAGGTATTTACAAGAAAAATAACACGTATAATAAGTGTAAAGAATCAATTATAGAAATAATTAATTCGATTCCAAAAATTATATTTTGTAGGTAATTCAATTTAGTTTTTAATTTTTCCACGTAAAAATCATTAAAACATCTATGACCATACAAACCTGATTATAGGATCATTTTGAACTTAAATTTACTACTTTACATGTTTTAATGATGTTCACAATTGATACAATTGAAATATAAATACGTCTCTTCTCTAGTTTTGAAGATGATCCCACGGTCGCATTTATTCCACAGCGAATTACGTCTCCGTACAATTTAGACGGTTTCTTCTTCGCGCGCGATTGAGTCATGTTATATGGTCAGTAATGGTGAAATCGCACACAAATCCCATAAATATTTCTGAAACGTCCGAAGCACCAACAGGTTTCCATCTCACGTACGCCGCACACACACTGACTTTCTCAGAATGTGCGATTATAATCGTGCACGATCAAACTCCGTTTTATTAGAATTTAAAACGCTCTGAATGTTCAATTGTTTGTCGCCCACCGTCTAATAATAATAGATAATTGTTAAAAAAAGTGATCGATAAGAAACAATTCGTCTCATTACTAATTTTTTACTTATTTGGCCATGCTTACTTTGAATCTTGTTTTAGTTTGTTCATTTAAATAAATGCAAGTAAATTCTGTATCACTCAAAAGTGTTAATTTCATTCTGAATTTTCCAAATATATTAGGGAGTAGGATAATATAAAACTAATTATTGTTCAAGTTATCATCGGTTTTTATAGTGGTAATAATGATGTGCTATTGACCATGTGATTATTGTGTCGTGTTGTATTTTAATAGTTTTTTTTTTACAATTCCTATATCTATTTAAATTGCCATATATATTTTCCGGTAATCGTTTTAATTATTTTATTTTATTTATGTAGACTATACAGCGATTATTGATTATCTTTGCTTTTTAAATAAGGCTAAGAAGGGCTTGCAGAAAATTGGCGCAGTCGGTAGGATACTAAAATACATCAGCCTCAATTGAACGATTAATCATTCTCATTGATTCTTAAATTAAAATAATAAAACTATTACGTAATTCGTAATTAAAAACAAATCCATTCTTCACATATATATTTTTATAGGTATTTTGTAGTATTTTAATAATAATAATAATAGTTTTAAAATAATTTACTTACGTAAACAAGCAAGTAGAGTTAATTTGATAATGTAATTTTATTAGAGGAAAGTCTATTTTCCTTTAAAATCTCTAATTGAATATCATGCAATAACTTATGTAATTAATAATAATAGCTAATAATCTACACTCAACAAATACAATTGATGCGCTAGAACGGACTCGATTTTAGAATGTAAACGTTTTCATTTGGAATGGACGCATCTCGTCCGTCTAAGGAAGAAGAACATTGCGAAACGTTTCCATATTGCTTAATATCCAACGGCGAAAGAAAGAGACGCTGAGTGTAGTAGTATTGCACGCTCTGATTTTAGGTACGAAAAATAAAACGAGATTGTGGCACTTCTTCATGTACTCCTTGCGCAACGACGAGAAAGACGGCGAAGAGAGCAATTACTCCTTCTCCTCCTCCTCCTCCTCATCCTCCTGATGATGACGGAGTGGCGAAACCGTGCGAGTGATGTTATTAAGGTTTTCTTCTTTTTGCGCGCACCTGTCGAAACTTTTTAACTATCGATGGGGTGTAATTTTGTATTACGGATAACAATGATTTAATGAAGTGTGAAAAAGAAAACGGAAACCTTGTTCTTGGGCTTTCTTTTGATGATGATAGATTGATGTAGGAGCAATAGCAATATTTTATTTCTAATTGATTGTTAATTTAAAATAAGATGAACTGATTGAAGAGACAGTTGAAAATCCATATATATTCTTCACCTGAAGAAGCCACAGTGTGGCGAAATAATTGTAGTGAGTTATATAAAAAAATTGAAAATCAACCATTTATTATTAATTAGTTAAAATAAGGTAATCTATTTATAATAAATGAAGCAATCGATAATTTTTATGACAGAAGACATTTGACAAGACTCTTGATGACAAATGCCAAATAACAGAAGTCTACAAATTAAAACACATGACTGATAATAGGTAACATATTAATAATGACAGATGACAAATGAAAAATAAAAAAATATAGTAGATGATTTATGACATATAACAAATGGCAGAAAACAGGTGGCAGGTAACAGAACATATGACATATGACAGATGATAAATAGCAGATAACAAATAAAGATGGCAGATAACAGTTGACAGATGACAGATGACAGTTATCAGATGATATATAACATATAATAGCTAAGCAGATAACAGATGAATTATTAAATAAAGTTATATTCTTCACACTGAATTGAAAACAAAATGGTTAAAACATAGTGAATTTTTCAATTGTTCAAGTGTAAGTATATGGTAATGGCAATAACGGTCGCAACCATTATCTTTATTATATTCTTTACCTCATAAAAAGGAAACATTTTATTTTCCACTTCTAAAAAATATTTAACATAGATGACTCGAATCTGAGATGACTAGCAACAGATATGAAAAGACATAACAAATGACAGATGACAGAATACATAAAATATTGTTAATATGCAACACTATTAAAAAGACAAACATATTTTCTTACTTGAAAGTTTATAAAAATATATAAAATACAAAGATGAAGAACAAACTACAATCAATTAAGAAAATCAAAAATGTCTTTCTTTGATTTGCTAAAAACACATGGCAACAATTATGATAGATGATATATGACAGAACGCAAATGACAGACGGCAGAACACAAGAAATATTAGCATTATTACTTGTAATTTTTGAGATTAATATAAAAAACATAAGAAAATCGCCGATAGAAAACAATCTACATTTTTTAAATACTTAAATACATTAAAAAAATCCTTTCTAATTTTTCTCACCTAAAAAAATTAAAATCACAAAATATTGTAATTTCTAAAATATTTCCTATTTTTTGCAAAAAAACAGTTTTAATTTCTAATTTATGCAACGTAAACATGCAACAAACCAAATAACAAAAAATTAAATGTATTGTTGAAAATAACGAAACAGACATTTTTTAAACAATTGAAAAGTAAAATGGAGAAAATAATACAATATAAAAAATCACTAATTATTTTCTCCCTTAATTAAAAACATATGTTATAAAACGTAATATTTGACATATGACAGCTAGAAGATAACAAATAACTGGTTTCAGATGACAGTTAACTGACGACAGATGACTGATGACAAATGACAGATGGTATTATGATTTGTAATTTTTGAGGTATATGAAGACTTGTTTTGTTCATTTGTTTCGAACAAAAGAAATCGCCGGTTGAAAACAATCTACATTTTCTAAAAATATAAAATTTAGTTTCTTTCTGATTTTTCAAACAGAAAAGAAATTTTGTGATTTGTAACATTTTCCTGTATTATATTGATGATAGAAAACAAATGGCAGATTACAGATGGCAGATTACTAATGACTGATGATTGATGACAAATGACAGATGACAATTGACTGATGTCTGATCACAGATAAATGATGGCAGATGACTTATGACAGGAATGATGACAGATGGTATTATCACTTATTTATAAAGAGTATAGAAAATTGAAAATTATTGAAATGACTATTATGGATGACTGATAACTGATGACTAATGGCTGATTACAGTTGACAGATAACAGATGACTGATTACTCATGACTGAAGACAGATGCCGAATGACAGATGACTGATGATTGATGACAAATAACAGATGACTATTGACTGATTTTTGATGACAGATGCCAGATGACTAATGACAGATGATAGATGCCAGATGGCAGATGATAGATTACAAATACAGAAGATAGAAGACAGATAACAGATGTCAGATAACTGATAAAATATATTCAATTTTTGAAGTATATGACTTGTTTGTCAAAATAACAAATATTAAAATAAATAAAAATTTCTTAGTTACTAGCATTTGTTTCGAAAAGAAGAAAACAATTTATCAAAAATTTAGAATTTTGGAAATAAACAGATGACTGACAGCTGATGACTGATAACAGTTGACAGATGACTGGTAACAGGTGACGAATGACAGATAACTGATGACTAATGACATCTGAAGATAATAGATACAAGTTGACAAATAACCAATGGTAGATGAGAAAATATATAGAACATTGAAAATGAATGACAGATGATAAAATGACTAATGACAGATGGGAGATGACAGATGACTGATGACTAAAGACTTATGACAGATGATTGATGACTGCTGACAAAATACAGATGATAGATAACAGATGACAAATAACAGACGACAGATGACAAAAATTGTAGAACATTGAAAATAATTGAAATGACAGATGATAGATGACTAATGACAAGTGACAGATGACAGTTGACTAATGACTGATCACTGATGACTGACGACTGAAGACATGACAAATGTCAGATGACTGATTCCAGATGACAGATGACATATGGTATCATCACTTGTAATTTTTAATGTGTATGAGATTTGTTTTTTTTTTAATAGTAAACAATCAAATAAATAAAAATTGCTTATTTACTCTCATATGTTTCGAAGAGAAAAACTCGCCGGTGAAATAAAAATCTAAATAAAGTTTACTTTCTTTCTTATTTTTTTAACTGAAAAAATATAAAATCTTTTAAAATAGATTTCATTTAAACAATTTATCATAAATATAGAATATTAAAAATGATGACAGATAAGTGACGACTGATGATTCATAACAGTTGACAGATGACTAATGACAGTCGGCGTATGACAGATAACAAATAACAAATAACTGATGACAGATGATTAATGACTAATGACAGGAATGATGACAGATGGTATTATCACTTATTTATAAAGAGTATAGAACATTGAAAATTATTGAAATGACGATTATGGATGACTGATAACTGATGACTAATGGCTAATGACAGATGATTGATGACAGATAACAGATGACTGAATACTGATGACTGAAGACAGATGCCGAATGACAGATGACTGATGATTGATGACAAATAACAGATGACTATTGACTGATTTTTGATGACAGATGATAGATGCCAGATGGCAGATGAGAGATTACAAATACAGAAGATAGAAGACAGTTAACAGATGTCAGATAACTGATAAAATATATTGAATTTTTGAAGTATATAAGACTTGTTTGTCAAAATAACAAATATTAAAATAAATAAAAAATTCTTAGTTACTAGCATTTGTTTCGAAAAGAAGAAAACAAATTATCAAAAATTTAGAATATTGGAAATAAACAGATGACTGACAACTGATGACTGATAACAGTTGACAGATGACTGGTAACAGTTGACGAATGACAGATAACTGATGACTAATCACATCTGAAGATAATAGATACAAGTTGACAAATAACCGATGACAGGTGACAAAATATATAGAACATTGAAAATGAATGGCATGTGATAGATGACTAATGACAGATGGGTGATGACAGATGACTGATGACTAAAGACTTATGACAGATGACAGATGATAGATAACAGATGACAAATAACAGACGACAGATGGCAAAAATTGTAGAACATTGAAAATAATTGAAATGACAGATGATAGATGACTAATGACAAGTGACAGATGACAGTTGACTAATGACTGATCACTGATGACTGCTAACAGATGACAGATGACTGACGACTGAAGACATGACAGATGTCAGATGACTGATTCCAGATGACAGATGACTTATGGTATTATCACTTGTAATTTTTAAGGTGTATGAGATTTGTTTTTTTTTTTATAGTAAAAAATCAAATAAATAAAAATTGCTTATTTACTCTCATATGTTTCGAAGGGAAAAACTCGCCGGTGAAATAAAAATCTAAATAAAGTTTACTTTCTTTCTTATTTTTTTAACTGAAAAAATATAAAATGTTTTGTAATTTGTAAATGTTTTCCTTTTAAAATATATTTCATTTAAACAATTTATCAAAAATATAGAATATTAAAAATGATGACAGGTAAGTGACGACTGATGACTCATAACAATTGACAGATGACTAATGACAGTCGGCGTATGACAGATAACAAATAACAAATAACTGATGACAGATGATTAATGACAGATGATAAATGATAGCTAACGGATGACAGATAACAAAAAATATAGAGCATTGAAAATTATTGAAATAACAGATGATAGATGACAAATGACAGATGACTAATGGCTAATGCCTGATAACACATGACTAATGAAGAATAAAATGAATAAAAATTACTTATTCACTATCATTTTTTCTGAAAAGAAGAACTCACCGGCGGAAAGCAATTTACATTTTCTAAATAAAGTTTACTTTCTTTCTTACTTTTTTAACTTATAACTTAACAATATAAATTGTTTAGCAATTTGTAAAATGTTTCCTTTTAAAATAGATTTCATTTAAACAAGTATAGAACATTGAAAATGATTGAGATTAATAAATGAAAGATGACTAACAACTATGATCAATGACAGTTGACAGATGACTGATAACAGGTAACAGATGACTGTAGACAGATGACTAATGAGAGATGACAGATGACTGATAACCGGTAACAGAAGAAAAAAAATGGTACTATCACTTGCAATATCTAATGGTTTGTGAGACTTGTTTGTTAAAATAATAAACAATCAAAAATTATAATTACTTCTTTAATTTGTTTCAAAGAGAAAAAAATTGCGTCTTTCTATTTTTATTCACTGGAAAAATTTTAAAAAAAATCAGGTAATTAGTAAAGTACTTCTTATTAAAAACGCAATTGAAAATCAATAATCAGAATAAAGTGCAAAAAAGAAATACTTTTTACTTCTAGAAAACCAATTAAAAGTAACTTTGGATTACCAATTATAAAAAAACATTAGTTACTTTTTATTGGTTAAAAACAAACGATGATTGATGCTAGATAACGGATAACAAAAGACAAATGAAAGATGATTAATATATTGATTGGTTAACGTAACTTTTTTAAATCATAAGATTTGATCCAAATACAAAGCATTTTTGTATATAAAAAATATATAGCCTTTTTGTATATTGATTATTACGACTAATTATTTTTTACCGTTTTCTTCATTTGCCTTCTACTAGTCGTCATCAGACGGTTACCTTATTTTATTAGCATTTTTTAAAAAAGAAACAAATTACTAAAACCCGCATGATATAAGTTGCAGATTTTAGATTTAAAATTTTTAGTTTACAAGTGACAGATAACAAATAATTACAGACAATATATTACAAACCAGATAGTATAATAGAAGACAGATAAACAATAACAAATGACTGATGACAGATAACAGATGATAAACCTTAGTCAGAATCATTACTTTAGTAGGTTTGTACCTAATAATAAAGATGTGAATTGTATTCTTCGCTACATTTTAGAATAATATTAGCACAAACTCATTCTTCAAATAATAAAACAAATTGTTTTCTTTTGTTTAAACCACATGATATGGATTATAGCTGATAATAGTCAATTAATGAGATGACAGATGACACATGACAGATATTTTTTGTAAGAATTTATCCTTACTCTTGCATTTCGATTGTAATTTATAAGCAGTGTGGATACATAAATAAATACAAATATAACTCTGCTGTGTTTTTTTTATTTCTTATTGTTTGTGACCATAAAACCTTTATACTATTCGTTTCTTCTTACCAAATCGAGTTAAATTTAAGTCGTGAATTGTATTTCCCGTTACACTTAAGAATTTTAACAACAATAAAGCATTATTTAAGTAAGGAAACAAACCGAGACTCTAAAATGTATACAATTTATTTATTTATTACACATTTTTACAACCGCACCGACACGAATAATTAACATTCCGATTCCGAGCGTTTTCTTTTACAATTAACAGCGCATTACGCAAACAAATTAATTTAATTGAATGAATTTTCGACTGTTGCGCAAACGGCATAATTGACAATGCGTGCGCCGTTAAAACGTTCCCACAGTCAAAAAGTGAACGCGCTTGCTTTCTTCTCCTTTAGCGACTAGAAGAAAAAAAAATTGTAACAACAATTCGTTCTAATTTGTACTTGTGTCATTAACATTCGGCAATTATAAAAAAAAGGCAAACCGTGATGTCGAACAGAACAGAAATGACGTTTCAATTTCGTACGCCGAACGCAGAATTCCAACGAGTAAATGCAATAGAATTGCGCAAGGAAATGTAAGTACGATTCATCCGACCGCGCAATTAATGACATAACATTAAGCGCATGAGAAACGATTCATTTCTTACTTAATTGAATCTCAAAGGTATATAATATATACAATACGAAGAGATAATATGATGTATTTTTTTTAATAATTTTAGGTTAGTAAACTTTCTATTTTTAGTTAGGTTTGATTATATTTTTAAAAGTTGTCAAACATAACCTAAAATTAAAAAAAAAACAAGATTATTAAAATTATTATTAAACATAGTGTTTAATAATAACAATAATAATAAAACCTAACCTAAAATAAAAAGTCTAAAATATGCAATCAATTTAAAAACGATGTCTTTTGTACATTTTTAATCTTTTTTTAAAATTTTAGGTTATGTTTCATTACAGCTAACCTAAAATAATAAATGCTGTTTATGAAGTCAAACAAAACCTCAAATTAAAAATATGTATATATTTGGAAAGTTAATAAAGCCGAGTAGAAGAATAAAAATAATTCGTTTGTAACATTATTATTATTATTATTAAATATATATGCAATGTCAATAACTTCGTGTTGATTTGGTTGCATACTCTCCTCTTGATGGTTTTGAAATGAGGCAATATTAGCATTTCCATATATGAAGATCGATTACGTTTTATGTTTATTCATCACTGTTATTGATTACAGTGATGGGTATTTTATATTATAACAAACTGATGCAGTACTTGTTTTTAGGAATTTCTGTGCGGCAGCACGGTAATTGTCGAGTGAAAGAGGAAAGAACACGTCTGAGGATGTACATTTAGGTGTTGGAAAGGTTAGAGGTCGAGAGGCGAGTGGCTTATTGGCTTACTGGCGCGAAGAAAGTGATCCGATCATCCGAACGCCGAAGCATGAGTGAAAGGCCACCGCGGGCTCTGTTTCTAATGCGATACGGTTAATCGGTACACTTACTTCACTATTTATCGTCATCAGTGACACGAATGTTCAACAATTGGCGGAGCTTAAATTCTTGTTCACTATTCAACCATCAATTAATTGATCAGAAGATTTTATCAGCTTAGAACGTATATATATTGTGTTATACGTACTATTTATGGCATATTCATTTTATATCTGACTGATTTGTGCTTGTGAATGTAGATTTTAATGTGTATTTTTATTGTAAAATTAGTAAATGGCCTACCGTTAATAAATACATGTATTTATACGAGCACCATAATCATAAAATAAAATACTTACTATGTTTTAACACTACATTTATTGTAATATATATAAATTTTAGGGTTAGGTTTTTTTATATCATCTGTCAAATATTATCTGACAACCATTATGTGTCAATTATAAACTGTCATATGTCAACTATATACCAACCGTAAAAAAATAATATTACCAATATTTAGATATGAACTTTTAAATTTAGTGGACAAAAACATAATAATTATTTTATTTACTGTTCATACTAGGAAATACTACGTCATAATGAGTAATGCACCTAATTACTATATTGCTACTTTTGTGTATTTTATTTCTTATTTTTAAGCAATCTTATTTAAATTTATAGAACGCGTCAAATGGCTACGTTCTTTGTCGTCTTTATAAACCACAATTATTTAATTTTGCTTTAGACATATTTTATTGCTATTACGGTTTAAAAATGTATAATAAATTTAGTGAAAATACCACCTGTGATTTGGTAATAACAATTTGTTTCATTATTTCTTCACCCGATTGTATCTAAGAAAGTTGTGAATTGCAGAAGATGAGCTGGAAGTGCGGATAATGTGGAAAGTTCAAGAGAATGTCTTGCACATCGTGAAATTCTCCGTCCATCCACTCAATCAGTCCCCTTCGGTAATTACGGCTTTTCAAGTTGCACGGGTACATAAAAAAAACAACGGACAGGCGGTTTTATCGCTACCAGCATAATGTAAAATTAAAATTCGAGAAATTGTCATCCGCATTAGTTTCTCGTTACGTTGCAGCCGTTTCATTGGTTTTAATTAAACCATCTTGTTAGAAAAATCAACTTTTTTTCTTGTAATGAATTATTAAGAAACATTCGGTTCAGTTTTCATGTGGGGCACCAACAGTTACTTGTAATAATGCGGGGAATGGTCGTCCCGCAATTTTATTGTGTGTATTTTGTATAAATCACAATGAACGTGGAGAGTAATGAGGTTGGTTTAACGTTGCCGTCGTGCGAATGTAAGAGCTTGGGAGCACTTTGTTCTAATCCCGATTAAAACGATTCCATTCTTTCTAATAATTATAGCCATTATTACAACGGAACTGCTCGGATAAATTATATACGGAATAAACTGATTTGATCAGACGTAACTAACAAACTCATTATTACATAATACTTTAATCAATCATAAATAAATAACAAAAGTTACAAATATATATACTATGTATAAATAATTAATTAACTTTAACGACGGTTTCAATTTGCAAATTGACAATTTAATGTTTTATTTTAAGTATATTTTAAAACCCTTGAGTATGTTTTACTGATTGGAGGGTGGGATAGAGGCCACCCACCCACCCTACATATATATTTTTACTTCAGTCACAAATATTGCTTTGGTTTATTTATTTATTTATTTATTTATTTAGTTATCTTCGGTCTTCTATCTTAAAAAATACATTTAAAGAAATTATTAACACAAATTATAATCTAAAGTGTATAATTAAAAAAAAAAACATAAACAGTGTCTTGCCTTAGAGTTTAAATATATATATATATATATGTAGGGTAGGTGGGTGGCCTCTATCCCACCCATCATTTGGTAAAACTTCCATTAGGGTTTCAAAAATAGTTTTTAAATACAAGAATAAATTCATAATTCAGAAATTTAAAATTTAAACCGTTAATTATTAATTAACTAAAATCCTCACGTATTTTTAAAGATTGCAGGGTGGTTTTAAAAAATTCATTTTAAAATGATTGTTTAATAGGTTATGGCTAATATATCCATCAATAAATAAAGCATAGACGAGAAAAAATTTAAAAAAATAGAGACTCATAATAAATGAATAATCAATCTCATTGAAATAACTAATTAATTATTCTGTAAATCCTATGTATATGTTTTACTTTACTAATTGGAGAGTAGGATAGAGGACGCCCACCCATCATACATATACAGTTTTACTTCAGTCACTAATATTATTATAGTTTTCGTGAAAATGAAAGTGTAATCTATAGTATGTATTCCAAAAACATTGTCCTGCCTTGAGGTTTATATGTATATGTAGGGTGGGTGGGTGGCCTCTATCCCATCCTCCAATTTGTGAAACATCTACATGAAATTTAGTGAATTTTTCTGTAGACATTCAATTGATTCAATTCATTTTTTGAATTTTTAATGTAACATTTAAATTATAATTTTTTTGGTTTGTCTTGAGTGATTTTATTTTAGTTCAACTGTTATTTTTTTAAAACATTTTCTTTTCGCATTTATCGATTGTCAATTGTTTTTTTATTTGGCAAATATTTAACAATTCACAAACATTTTAAAGTGGTATTCAGTTAATTTGGCAGTTTCAATTGTTTTTTTTTAATATTTTTAATTGTTTTTTTGTCAATAATTAACTAATTTGTCTATTGTCAGCTTTGTTCAATTTCTTAGTGTTTTTTTTTTAAACAAATTTGAATTGATTTCTGTAGCGATGTTTGAACGTTTTTTTTCAATTTCAACTGTTTTTTATTTTAAAATTTTTAATTGTTTTAAATGGTTTATATTAAATTGATTTTGTTAATTTCTAAAGGTTTTCTAAAAATTTGAATTTGATAATTTACAATTGTTTTCTCCTGTCAAATTTTTACATGAATTTTCAAATCATCATCCAATTTTTAAACGCTTTAAAACATTTTTGCTAATAATTTTCAATTGTTTTATATTCGTCAATTGTTTTTGCCAATATCCAACATCTTTTATCAATTTTCAATTGTTTTTTCTTAACAAATTTCTAACACTTTTATGAAATTCAATTAATAATTGTGATTTTAACAACTTCAACTATTCTATATATGTTTCAATTGTTTTAGTAGATACAGAAATTCTTTTTCAATTTCAATTGTTTATTATAATAAATTTCAATTGTTTTTCATCAATTTTATTATTTTATCGATTGCCAATTCTTTTTTTATAAACTTCTAAACATTACAGTTGATTTCTGTCACGCCATTCAATGTTTTTAACAAATTTCAATTGTTTTCTGTAGAGACGTTCAATTGTTTTAAATCAATTTTTGTAATCATTTATTAAATGCTGTTATTGATTTTTATTTGTTTTCTTTTCTCTTGACAATTTTTAAAAATTTCTAAATTTCAATAAAATAATTTTCAATTGTTTTCTTGCATCAAATTTTTACAATTTTCAACTGATTTCAAAAATGCCATCGAATTTTTAAAACGCTTTACAACTTCCTAATAATGAAGGAAAACAATTGAAAATGTTCTAAATTTTCGAAAATTTTTATTTCATTTATTTTCAATTTCTAACTGCCTTTACCTTTTTTTGTTGATTGTTTCAGCTTTTATCGATTGTCAATTGTTTTTTTTTTTAATATCTAACATTTTTAATCATTTTGGAGCAAAATATATTGAATATTCAATTATTTTGATACTTTTTAGTATGTTGATTTTCGTCAATATTTAACTAATTTTATTGAATGTCAATTTTTTTGTAAACTTCTAAAAATTTCGATTGATTACTGTGATGACATTCAATTATTTTAGCGTGTTAATGTTTTTAATTCATTTTAGAGAATATTCAATTGTTTTTCTGTAGGATTGCTCAATTGTTTTAACATTATTTTTCAATTTTAAGTGTTTTTTGTTCAATATTTTTCAACTTTTTTTTGTTTTTTTTTCGTCAATATTCAACTGATTTTATTATTTTTTTTCTATTTTTTTAAAACAATTTTATTTAATGTTTTTAATCAACATTCAAGTTTTATTGTTATTATTTTTAAATGTTTTGTTTATCAACCGTTTTTTTGTTTCATTAGTCATTTTAAATAATTTTTCCGTTTGTTACTTTGGTTATCAATATCTAACTACTTTTGTCGATTGTCATTTGTTTTTTTTTGCTTTACAAGTTTCCAACAATTATATATATGTATTATATTTGTGTGCTTTTAACAATTGAAGCTCTCTTTTTTTTAATAATTTTCTTTTCTTTCGGTTATACAAACAATTGTTTTTGTTTTTTCAATTAGAACTTTTTTATTAATTTACAATTGTTTTCGCCCGTCCAGTTTTTTTTTATGTCAATAAACCGATTTTATTGATTAACAATAGTTTTTTTTATAATTTTTAACAATTTTTTTCCGGAGTGACGTTTTTTTAGCGATTTTTAGCAATTTCAACGCTTCAAATTGTTTCTGCTTTTATCGATTGTTATTTTTATAAATATCTAACAATTAAAAAAAACATTTAGTACTTAGTACTATTCAATTATTTTGACGTTTAAACATTAAAGCAATTTAATCATACAAAAGAAATCAACTGAAATTTTTGTATGTTTGAAAAAAAAATCAATTGATAAAATTAGTTTAGAATATCAATGAAAAACAATTGAATATTATGATAAAACCAAGTGACTATAGCTTTTTTAAATATTTTTTACTTTTTCATCTATATTTTAATGAAATTATAAAAAAGCCAGTTGAAAGTGCCACACAATTGGTTTTTTCATAATTTTTAATTGTTTTTCATCTATATTTTAAACCAATTTTATAAAGTATTTTTTTAGAAACCTATAAACTTCTCAGTTGATTTCCTTTGTTCGATTCAATTGTTTTGGTGTTCTAACATTTTTAATTCAATTCAATTGTTTTAAAGGCCACCCATTCACCCTAACATATATATTTATACTTCAGTCACTAATTTTGTTTTAGTTTTCAGGAAATAAAAAGTGTAATCGTCAGTGTGTATTAAATAAATATAAAAAAACATGTGTAGGGTGGGTGGGTGGCCTGTATCCCACCCTCAAAGCAGTAAAACATTATTAAGGGTTTAAAAAATATATTTAAAACAAAACAATAAATCATAAATTTAAACCGTCGTTAAAATTTATTATTTATTCAATAAAATCCTCGCAAATTTTTAACTATTGAAGGGTAGGTCTTAAAAATTCAATTTAATAAAAAAATATTGGATTGTCGCTAATTCATACATGAATAAATAAAACATAGAAGAGAGTTTTTAGAGAAAAATAAAAGAAATGGAGGCTTTGATGTAAAAATAATAATCAATCTTATTGCAATAACTAATTAATTATTTCGTAAATCTCATGTAGATGTTTTACGAATTGAAGGGTGGGATAGAGGCCACCCACCCACCCTACATATGCATTTTTACTTTAGTCACTAATATTGTTTTAGTTTCTGGGAAAAGAAAAGTATAATCGATAACGTGTATTAAAAAAAAATCAATAGCTTTATTTTGCCTTAAATTTAAATTATATATGTAGGGTGGGTGGACCTATATACCACCCTCAAACCAGTAACACATACGTAAGGGCTTCAATATTTAAAACAATTGATAATTGAGAAATTAATCATTAAAATTAATTATTAATTTAATAAAATTCACGGGTATATTTTTAAATATTGAATTGAATTAAAGAAAAAAGGTTTAAATGAATTTCTATCCCACACTCGAAACAGTAAAACATACATACATAAAAAAAAGCCATAAAAGGAACTTTAAAATAAATTGCCCATTCTTTATTACACAAAGAATTTGTTACGTATCTAGTTTTAATCTCTACTTAGTCAATGTTAGGTGATAAGCAATAAACATACACCCACGATCGCATTAAATTTTAATGGCACTTTAAATATAGTGCATGACTTTGATTTAAAAATGCTTAACACTTTTATATCTACTGTTAATTTAAAATAAATATTTAGGAAGGAAACTTAAATATATGCAACACAACTTACGCGTAAGGTCAAGAAAAGTTTCTTAACAAATTTATTTATTCCACTAAAATATATATTCTAGAGAAGAAGCATAGTAATTGTTCTATTATCAGATGTAATACTACTATATATTCTAAATAAAGATAGTTTAAGATAGCCCCAAAATATATACCATATATAAATAATTATTTTTATTTGCTTGAATTAAAAAATGTAATCAAAAAATGAAATGGTACGTATTCTATAAAAGTATTACAATTATGCAGTTCTTTTTATATGTGCTAGCTTATAAAAAGTAATTGGTATAATGGGCATTGAAGAATATTTTGACATATTATTATATATTCTATTAATTTTTGAAATCGATTCTTTAAACAGAACTCTTTAGGTTATTTCTTAAAATAAATATTACTTATTTTATTGACTTACTATTTATTATTTAGATTTAGGTTTTTTACTAACTAGTTGTTAATACTTGTTTATTTGTATTTTTGCAGCATATAGGGTCCATTATAAAAGTAATGCGCATTTTCTGAGAAATGCTTTTAAATTCTTCAAAATACTCTCCCCCAAAAATCGAAA
The DNA here is from genome assembly GCA_963969525.1 of Ontholestes murinus. Lineage (NCBI taxonomy): Eukaryota > Metazoa > Arthropoda > Insecta > Coleoptera > Staphylinidae > Ontholestes > Ontholestes murinus. The sequence continues at coordinate 13,785,931 of OZ018392.1, forward strand.
CACTTGCGGAAACGTGTTTGCTATGCCTGGAAGGCACCCCAAAACGCCTCGACATAAATGTTTCATAATAACGTTGTAACGTGCTTTTAGATATGACTCCCAATGCTTTCATTTCAGCTCTCTCTTCAGTTGTGGAAACAACAAAAACTCGGGACTTTATAGGGGCTAGATGATCAGCAGGGTAGAAAGATCTCTTGAGCACTGAAGGTAAAATCCTAAATTGCCAGTTTCTCTCTGCGATGAAAACTCAAAATGGTCGATTTCTCGGATGTCAGAAAAGCCGTTGTTGGGCGTCCAGAACGGGGTTCGTTGACGATCTCCTTCCGGCCTTCCTTCCTTGAACGCTCTGTGCCATCTCCTGAATTGTGACCTTGAAATTCGCTTCATCGCGTCGTGTTACAAAATTGAAAAACATTCTTCAAACAGAGACGTCTTGCCACTCAGACTGCTCGGAGCACTGCGCTGCGATAGATAGTCGCATCACAATAAAATCATACGTATTAATTTCATAATAGACCTTGTATGTCCTTAATTGGTTTATGGTTTTTACTTATTTCGATTCTATTTACATTTCTTTTTGGAAATTTTATCATTGAACCTACATTTGAATTTTCTTGTGAAAGCTTATAGGAGCTTGAAGAATTAGCATATTAATTACTGCATATGTTAGTCCAGACAAGACACTTTCTTCCTTCTCAGTAAATTTAATTAATAATTCTAATCTTGAAAGAGTCCACTGATACAGTTTTAATATTGTATATTTCTTTAGCCTATTAATAAATCCGATGATTGTAAATTGTAAAATTAAATAGAATCATGATATATGCAACACTATATACAAACTCGAATGCGAAAAAGTTCGTTTATTTTCAGATATAATTTATTTCTTTATGTAAAGGATTCTTTCTTTACAAATACTTCGGTAAGAATTTCAAAACATTACAATTTATATAAATTTATTTACCACACTATGTACTGAAAAGTCCATCCTCAACAAACTAAAATTAATAAATTCTACATTTGCATACACATTGACTATAATTATAATATAATTAATTAATATAAGATAATTGTCAATTTAGGTAAATATGTGAATAAAAAGGCAATAAATAAACAAAGATTTATCACTTTTTTGTCAGATAGCAGTAAACAAAGTTTGTACATTTTCTTAATTGTATAAAAAGAATTTTTATAATAGTAATAAGGTAAAAATATAAAAATATTACAATTTATTCAAATTTATTTACAGCAACATACAGAAAAATCCATCCTTAGCAAACTAAAAGCAATACTTTTGCATACAAATTTGTTCTTTTTGATGATTAATTCACATAAAGTGATATTAAAGTTGTCTTAACTGCAGTCAAAAAAATAAATACAAAGTATAATACCAATAAAGTTAACTGTTTTACGTGAATTATTCAAAATTTATCACAAAGCATTCATTGAAATATTGTACAATATTTCAATCAATGCACAAAGTCAAAGCTTCCACAATCATATGTTTGTTAATTAGCAATTTTATTGAATATGTGAACACAATGGCATTAAATAAAACAGGAATTTAACAGTTATGTTATTGATTTTAGTCACTATTGACAAAACCCCTTTACTGTAATCTGAGTCGACCAATAATAACTCTGTATGAATGAAGTTTTATACCACTTTGTTTGGTTTGTTAATTGGCCTTTTAAATGATTATGTGAAGATCATAGCATTTAATAAATCAGTAATTTAGTACCTTTTTCACTTAGTAGCTTTTTATTTAAATCACAATCTATAAGCAGTAGAATAAATTTCATCATATCAATAAGTGAATAAAGTCTTAACTTAACATACTTTTAAATACATATGTATTCACATGAGTTAATGATTAAAACCATAGCAATGCAAATGAATTGATTGTTTAATCAAGAACTAAATAATACTCCAAATATTAAAAGCTGATTGAACAGTTGTTAAAATAATTTTTATATTAACGTAACAATCAACTTTTTAGTCATTTATCAATGTCTTTTTCAAAATCTACAGTAATGACTTTTGATTATAAAATTATATTAATCTTTAAATGCAACAAGGCCGTAACACCTAGGCGATATCACTGGATCAAATAACTGTACCAAAAACACATTCTCATGCCCCTCTTCTAGCAAAAACAAATATCTATCCAATAGTATTAATGACTCGACGACAGGAGCCAACATGCTACGTATAAGATGGAACACATTCAGCTGCACCCTCAAAAACTTATATTTCTCATAATACTCCTCCAATTCGTCATCACTAACATCAATATTTACACCTAGCCTTCGTATAGATTCCCTGGAATACTCTACAAAATTAACAGGCTCCTTTCTGAACCTACCTACATGCTTAGTGACCTCCTCCTTGCAACAATCTTCCAACACAACTTGAAAAATCGCTCTATAAAAAATCACTTTATTAGGTAAGTCTTGATTGGCGAGTATTCTATCTATCGACTGGGCTGATAACATCCTTGCAGCTCGGCCTAATTGTGCGTTACTCGATGATAGAAAAGTGCTCATTGGGAATCCCCCATGTTTTTCCGTATCCAACAGTGTTGATGTATTTGGCAAATATTTCTCATTCAATAAATGATAGCAGCAGCTCACATTACAAATCGATTTAATTTTTCGATTAGTGTTAAAAATACGTATCGATGATGGCCCTAAATTTCCACAAGTGTGCAATCCAACCAAACCTATTCCAGCACAATCCTTAAGGAAAATGTTTTTAATTAAAACATCAAAATCTGTGTCTTCCGTTACTACTTGTGTTACTTGTTTGTACAACATTGCATCATTAATTAAATTCTTACACTCCTCGGATTTTTTATCAATTTTAAACACACTATGCCAATGTTTTTCTAATTTATTAACCCGTTTTACTGCACTGGTTGTGTTTACATAACAAGCATCCACACCCAAAACGGGAATTTTATGATATAAAGCCAACAGCGAGCTTAAATATCCTTTTCCATCACCTATATCGACCAGATGTGAAGTACCCACAATTTTAGAAACAGTTGCAGCTACAGCACTCAACACCTCCACTTCGTGTGCCTTTTTTGAAGTCATAAAAACATCCAGTTTAACTCCATCCTCACTATTTCTTCCTAAATCATGTAATTTTCCTTTAAACTCTGATAAACTCATGCATACACTTTTAGTTTTGTATAAGGAAAAGTTTTTTGCTGTGCTTATAAATAAATTCAGTTGCGGTGTCAATGGATTTTCTCTACAGGCTAGTAAATCTTTGACTATATTTTCATATCCTACTTTGGAAATTTCATCACGGATATCATTTGGAATTGCACGTTCGTATAAAGACTTTGTGAAATAGTCCACCATGTGACCATCTCTTAAAGCCGAATAGGTTTTTAAAAAGTTGAAAAGTTTTTCTATTAAAAGTTTGGTTTCTTGAATGGTCGACATTTTTTTTTTTAAATATTATTGGTTCAAAAAGATAAATTATCAGTCTCAGGATAAGCGGCGTCGATTTTCAATAAGGCACATACTTTTCTGTACAGCATCCTAATATCATCAGCAGCTTTAATAATATCCACGTTTTCGTCATTCACCCTAGGGAATTCGTCGATTGAACATTTCAGTAAGAGCATATGCTTAATTATTTTCTCCGGTGTTTTATTGGTCTCTTTTAAAGCTAGGTGTGTTTCCACAACGCCTAAGTAGAAACCGAGTTCCGAACCTAATTCTGCTCCCCTGTGATAGCCGAGATGGTAAGCTTCCACGTTGCCCTCTGATATACCTTTTTGATAGCCTTCTTTGTAGCCCTGTTCTACAGAACGTTCTTCGCAGAATAGCAGGTCATCGAATACATCGTTGATATCTTTCTCGGCTTGAATTTTAAAAAATTACAAGAGTTAAATTGGTTGTTGGTGTAAGGAAAATAGGTCATACCAGTACATTGCATCGTTGATTTTTTTACACTGAATTTAATGTAATTAACGTTTTTTTAAGGGGTATTTATTAATTTGAATGGTTTGAAGGTTATGAGGTTATGCAAATAGGGGTTATGTTATTTGTGCACAATAAATATTTTATGGTGAAATCATTGAGTTAAATTTTGCTATTTAGGTTTTTTGAAATGACAGTTGTGATGTAGCATCTGCTTTGTTTTGTGCAATATTTATCAAGTTCTCATGCGAATAAATTAAGAAAAGATATAACCTTTCATTAAAAACGTATATTTAATGCTTTTCTCTTTTTCTTAAGATTTTAAAATACAATTTAATGATTGTGTTTTACTTAAGATGGGCAATTCTTCATTATACCTAATATAACAATTACATAAGTGCTGCAAACTTAAATTTTAGTGCGTCAATATGCCATTAGATGGTAGAAAATCCAATATTTTTAAAAAGTTTTTTGTTTTATAAAAAAACAATTGATAAATAGAATAAAATATATTCATTATTTTAGAATATTAACAAAAATAAACATTGATTAAACGCCGGTGGTTGGTGCATATGTTTGCAACTGAACTAGCAATAGTGATGGGTTACAATGACGGGGGCGATCCTTTTATGTAACAAGTTCATTTACACATAAATAAATGCAACAAAAACACGGCAAATGGACCACGTGGTCGATAGTCAAACACTACTACTATTATTCTATTATCTGTCGGATACTCGGTTTGCAATTGATAAGGTTTAATAGTATATTGTTCAACGAGTGACGAAAGTAACATTTTTTTAAGCGAGAGAACAGTTTACCAAACGAGGCGAAGCCGAGTTTGGTAATGTTCGCGAGCTTAAAAAAATGCTTTCGACGAGTTAAACACTATACTTTTTCTACTACCTTACCTAAGATACTAACAAACTTATATATTATATAAACAAATACTTTATTTTGAATTAAAAATTACAAAACTACAGATTACATTTAAATTACTTAAGATTTAAATATCAAATTTCCCGACAATTTTGCAAAATATGCAAACAGTACAGTGAATATGAATTTACGCGATTATCTGTCTTAAATTCCATGAATTTTGCATATATTTCTTCATACCTCTTTTTCAATTTTTCTCATAATAGGTTTTCTCAGCTTGATTTACTATTTCTGATGCAGTATTGGGAAGATCTAAATCACTTACTGAATCAGAAATCATGATATGATGAAGTTACGAACAGTACAAATTCAAAAACTGACGTTTAATAATGACACGTTATAGTGACAGTAGGCACCTAGACGGAGGTGAAAATTTGTAGGTAACTTTCGTCCCTAGTGACGAAAGTTAGCGTTATGGGATTTTCTCTCACTGGTGACGGAACTCAAATTTTCGCTGGAGTATTCGGTGACGAAAAATGTCTTTTTATAAAGGGTAGTAGAAAAAGAAAATTAATTCACGTCTACTACACTTTTATTATTAGAAGTTTGTACTTTAAGTTCATGTTGCATTTTTGATGATATTTATGACCGGTAGAAATTTTTAACAATTTACATTAAATTATGTGAGCTGGAAGAGGTTTCCTTAATAAAGATATAACAATGGCATTTTCTTAAAATCTTTTATGAGAAAAATCATATTCTTGACTTTCAAATAGAGTTTATGAAGTTTATATTAAAAAAAATATGTATTTATTTATCTAATTTAGTGCTAACAAAAAAACCTAATACATATAAAAAGAATATAAATAATATTCACGATAATTTAGACTGCACAAGAATTGCAGAGGATAATAAATTAAAATTTTTACGCAGTGCGCATGATTTTTGAGAAACTCTCTTTATCTAGATTTTAAATTAAACAGATTTTATTATAGTTTATAATATTGGTTCAATCCATCCAGTGTTAATGTTACAAATTTGTTATAATATAATGTGACAAAACTCACACACTCTAATGACCGAGACAAACAAGTTGGACGAATCCATGGCTAAAATTTCCATCACCGAACAAACATCCATATATTGGACGTACGCTGCGAATTATGTCAAGTCCTCGAGGAAATGTATTAATCAAACAAACTAACTCGATTAGAGGATACGCGAAAAATAGGTAGGTATATAATGTACGGATGGATATTGTTGCACTTGTAATATTAAATACTAGTTAACAGGAAGATGTCCCAACTGCTGCCACCGGTGAAGAATGGTCATTCCAGGGCTCCGGCCGCCATCAGTGAGAAGGTGTTCCAGCGAGAGAGAAAGTACGGGGCCCATAATTATGCACCTATTCCTGTAGCTATTACCAAAGGAAAAGGTCTGTAGTTTGTATCATTAGTAACTTAAATTAAGCTTGTCTAACAATTTTTAGTATTACAACAATTCAAGCTTTTTAAATTGATAGTCGGCGATAATAATCTAATTTATTTATAGGGGTATTTGTGTGGGACGTCGAGGGAAATCAGTTCTATGACTTCCTGAGCGCCTACGGCGCCGTTAACCAGGGTCACTGCCACCCGAAAATAGTGGCCGCCCTCAAGCAACAGGCCGACGTCTTGACGCTAACTTCAAGAGCCTATTTCACTGATGCACTGGGGGAGTTTGCCGAGTTCATGCACAACATCTTCGGGTACGATAAGGTGCTGCCGATGAACAGTGGCAACGAGGCGGGAGAGACGGCTGTGAAGATCGCCAGAAAATGGGGCTACATGAAGAAGGGCATACCGGAAAACCAAGCCGTCGTCCTGTTTGCCGAGGGTAATTATTGGGGACGAACCATGTCCGCCATCTCCATCTCCTCTGATACGAAGATTAAGGACAAGTACGGTCCATTCATGCCCGGGTTTAGATCGGTGCCTTACAGTAATCTTGAAGCACTGGAGGTAAGTATTTTTAAAAGCAATGCAATTAATATTGATTGAAGACTGCGTTAGTATAAATAAATATAATAATCATATTTTAATTCACATATGTTTATATAGAAAGCTTTTAAAGATGATCCCAATATCTGTGCGTATATGGTGGAGCCCATTCAAGGAGAGGCTGGCATTGTAGTACCTCATGATGGTTACCTTAAAGGAGTACGAGAACTTTGCACCAAGTACAATGTTCTTTGGATTGATGATGAAGTGCAGGCGGGTCTAGGACGTACGGGGAAGCTGTTGGCAGTTTACCACGAGAACGTTAGGCCTGACATGGTGTGCCTGGCTAAAGCGTTATCAGGAGGAATTATGGCTGTAAGTTATGAAGTTATTTTTTTAATCTTCTTCTTTTTCTAAGGCGTTTGCTTTGTACTCTCTCTCCTAGAGTCGCAGCTGGTATGATGATAGCTAAACAGATAAATTAGTAGAACGGGAAATTTAATACTATTTTTATTTTCTGAAATCAATAAAATGGTAATACTTTCCTTTACAGTTTTCAGCAGTTTTGGCTGATGATGACGTGATGCTGTGCATGTTGCCTGGCGATCATGGATCGACGTACGGGGGCAATCCGTTGGCTTGTAGAGTATCCATCGCTGCACTGAAGGTAATACTCGAGGAGAAACTGACGGAAAACGCCGCGAAACTGGGCGAGATTCTAAGGAGGGAATTGAAGAAGCTACCAAAGGAGATCGTTCAAGAAGTTAGAGGCAAAGGACTATTTCACGCTATTGTTATACGCGATGGTAAGTAGTATTCTCTTATTATAAATAAATATCACTTTTCAACAACTAACAGCCTCAACTATTCAGTTATAAAGTAACGAGGTGATCAAGCTGTAGTTTAAATCCTAGAAAATGTGTATGAAATATACGAGGAGTTAAACATTGCTTGGTCTTTAAGTTTATACTTTTATAAACAAACCCCCACAGCTTATTTCTTTTATTGCATAGTATATTTTTATCTATCACACTAGTTTTATTTTTTAAATATGCACTCGCCCAAAATTACTTCAATTGAATTAAATACTGTTAATATCTATTGAACAACACAATGCTATTCTGAATATTCCAGCAAAAGTCGGCCATCATATGTATGTATTCTAATTACCCATTGTCTAAAGTCTGAATATGGAATCGTTGGCCCTGTTCTTCACTCATGTTGCATCTTTATGAATCGATCGTAATAGTAGATGGTACCATTAAAGTTGCTCGAAAAAACTGAGGGTTTATTCGAAAACAGCTATCTCCATTTAGACTAAAAAATAATTCAATATTTTTTTTTTACTTTTATTATGTTGTGTAATTAATTGAATTATTTTTAATAGATTTGGAGTTTAGAGCGTGCGACGTCTGCATAAGGCTACGCGATAATGGACTGCTGGCTAAATCAACCCACGACCACGTGATCCGTTTAGCACCACCTATGGTCATGACTGAGGAACAGCTACTGCAATGTACGGATATCATCATCAAAACAATCAATTCCTTCATGAAGTAAACCGAAAGGTAATTACAAAGATGTAAATATTTTCTTTATAAAAAGAACCTTTATAAGGAACCTGAAGAAAATTGTACATACGTTTATGAATTAAAATGATTTAAAAAAATAGCTTTTATTGTTCCTTCCTTCTCAATGCGATCAACTTTACTTAGTAGCATTATTTTAATTTTTTACACTCAAAAAACAATGCCAAGGTTAATTTCGATCTTCGCGATAGTAACAAGATATTAGATCCGATCTGAAGTGATTACAAGTGCTCGAAGGCATTAAAAAAGGCTTAGCGTAAGAAAATCATAAAAGACTGATAACACTTATATATACATTTATATCGTCGATAAGGAGTGATAGTGATGTGATCCGAGATTTGGAGCGTGTTTATATTTGCGTTTGCATTCGATCTCCGTGCACTCTGTGTACACCGCATAGAAGAAACTAAACACATACGTAAGTACATACACTTTTTTCTAAGTTCTGAAATATTAATTACATTAGAAGTAAATTTAAAAAAAAACTCTGATATATGAACTAAAAAATAAAAAAAAGGATATCTATTGAAATTACAGGTTTTTAATGCCAATTGATTTAGATTTTAGTCATTCTTAATTTAAATTATTTTATTATTATTAATATTTAAGAACGCTTTCGTTTATATTAGCTTAGTCTTTTAAATCAAAAATAAATAATAGATCCTAAAATATTACCAAGAATTACATTTTGATATAGAAATTTTTCTTTAAAAAAAAAATTGATTTACTTAATGACTTGAGATTGCTCTAGATTTTCTTATTAAATAGAAAATTAAAAAATATTTCAATTTTTTTAATTTTCTGTTGATTTCAAATGTCATATATTTTTTTAAACAAAAACGTTTACGTTTTTGTTTAATTTTTCAAGATGTATCACGAAGTTAACGCCTCAACCATTAATCAATATATTTTATTTAAATTAGTAATTAAAATTTGCCTTATTTTTTCGTTGAAATATTTTAACTGAAGTATTTTTTTGCTTCTAAATCACATGTAATTAATGGGACGTAGTAATTACAGACCGCAAATTGGTCATCTCCGCTGCAAATATTCACTTTTCGCGGAAACTGTAAACCATGGAAGCGATGCGTTACGTGATTAATTTGTAAATCATGCCAAGCAGCAACAATGAAAAAAAACACGCGGTTTTCATTATGAATGAATGAACGAAAAACTGCATATTTGTGGGAATCCATTTAAATAATTTTTGAGATTACAATTCGATGATTCTTGAGCTTTAACTTCAACTTTGTTTTTTATTTCAAAACGCTATTTTGAAAATATTATTTACGGAAAGCGTAACCAGAAGTAAAAATTTAGATGTAGTAATGGTAGTTTGTCCGTAATGAACCGTACAATGTGGAATAATTGTACTAAATAATTAATTAATTTAGATATTAAAGTATTATTTACTACTAAACATCTTTATTCACAGAATGAAATTAAAACTTAATACGTTTAATGTATAAAATAAAATAAATTCTAACATAATTGGTCTTCTGCTTCATGGCTATCGACCAGTGGTCTTTCAGCCCGTTCTTGTTCGTCAGTGATTGTCGTTGTCAGTCTTATGAATCAAGATGAAATGAATTAATAAATGGTAGTGTTGGGGTGTTTGGATTTAGGAGGTATATTAGGATTTCGAGGAATACAGAGATGGTTTAGGACGTCACAAATGTGGGGATTTGTGGAAAATTTGGCTGTTAAGTGTACGAGTCGTTGTTCAATTGGAATTACCTGTGTTTTTCCGTATAGAAGTGTCATTTTATTTGGGTGTTATTTAAAGATATAGAAAAGGGGGAGTTTGGAGCACGATGGAAAGGAATGAGCAGATGGGATTTATTAGGGTTTATTGAGATTCTCCATTTGGAGAACCAATGCTCTAGAGTGTCGATCAGCCCTTGTAGTGTGTTCAGAGCCTTAGGTATTGTGGGAGCGTGTGCAATTAATGCGGTGTCATCTGCAAAAAGTAGACAGTAGGCTGAAGAGTTTAGATATTGAGGGTTGGGATTATATATGTCATGGACAAAAATATTATATAGGAGTGGGGAAAGGGGAGAGCCTTGGGGTACACCTTGATGAGGAAGTATTATTTATTTGCCTTGAAATAAAGTTAAGTCAAATATTTAGAAATTTTCTCCCGCGCATTTTTGGAAAATATTTGTATTTTTTTTAAATTAAAACCAAAGATATGGATAAAATGATGATAATAAAAGAGCTGAAAGACTGTTGTCGATAGCCCTTTCACAGCCGCTGCCAGCTATAAACCCAATGTAAAGTATAAATGTATACTGCATACTTTTACTGTGAATAAAGATGTTAAATATAAAAATTAAATGTACTTCAACTCTCACCAATTACTATCATCATCATCATGCTTATTATTCTTATAGTTATTTTATAACTTTGATCAAATTTTTAAAATAATTTGTAACAATTTATTAATTGTTTAAGCCGTAAGGTTCTTATTATATATTTTCCTGCCGAAACGCAGCTTTTATTTTTATATTTGTTTCGATTGACAGTTAATACTTCACTTAGGACAATTGATAGTTGGTAATCAACAGTTTCCTAATCGAAAATAATTTTCTTTAATATTTTTAATGACTTTTTCTTGTTATCTAAAGAAATCACATATTAACTGTAAGTATTATAATTTTTTTAATGTAGCGTACTCTTGACCTACACCAATAAACACTTGCTTGTTCTCAGCGTACTCCTGACCCAGCACAACAAACTATAAATTGCACCTAAAAAAATAACTACACATTGACCTACTGTACAAAACCTTTACTCCGTGGAGCGTACTCTTGACCTACCATAACAAATAGTTTTTTTAAGAAAGATCAAGGCTACGCTAGGTTAATGAATAGTTTCTTGAGGTAGGTCAAGAGTACGCTGTAATATTTATTGTTAGTTTAGGTAAGTAGTGCGTTGACTGAAACAATGATTTAGTGAGATCTCCTGACTTTTGAACCATTTCTTCAACCAACCCATTGAATATTACAGCTTAATCTTAACCTAAGCTAATCCTTGGTTAATTGGGGTAATATTAAACATAAAGGGTTATTATTATAAAACCGATTCGTGGCTGTTGTTGACAGGGAGCAATAATTAACAATAGTTGACAGTTTCTGCTTTACAGTTGATAGTTTGATTATCAGTAACATTTGACTATTGACATGTGACACCTACAGTAATATCTATAAAACAACATAATTTATTATTCTTCCGTCAACAGTTTACAACAGATAATTTATAATTAATAATTGGCTGTGCATAGTTATTAGTTGAGTCTAGATAGCTGACAAATAACAATTGACAATAGATCGTTGCCAACAATTTCTAGTAACAGTTTATTTGACATATGACAATAAACAAAATACACATATTTATATGTGTATTGTCATATGTCAACTAAACTGTTACTAGAAATTGTCAGGTACAGTTAATATATTTACCTGTTTTTGTTATTTTAAATTTTTAACCTTATTCGATTATTTATATAATCAAGTTAACAGTTTATAATTCAAAATTACTATGTGGTAGTTCATTTTAATAGAGACAAATGAAAATAATTATGACGTTTTTATACCACTATTTATATTTTATATATTATTCAAATATTGGTATAAAAACGTCATAAGTATTTTCATTTACCCCTTTTAATATTTTATAATTTACATTTGATAGTTCGTAGATAACAGATGACTGTTGTCAATTGACATATGATAATTGTCAGTGAGATTGAAGGTTACGCGTATTAATGCAAAATTGACAGATAACAGTCCACAATTTAATAAAATGGATTAAAGACAGCTCACATTTAGTAACCAGTCATTCCACTTGACAATTTACGCTTGACAGTTAATATTTGACGGCTATGAGCTAATAATTGACAAAAGACAGAAGAGAGTTGATTCATTGGTTAAAATTTAAATCTTAATAGTTGACAGTTAAAATAACAATTGCCTTAGTACAGATGTGGATTATCAATTAACAATTGACCATTTATTGTTAACAGTTAACTGTAAGAATGTAAGAGTTAATAATTAATGATTGCTAATTGACAAATCATTCTTGGTAGTTGACAGTGAATAAACAACGGTTGACTCTTGTTAGTTAGCTTCTTACAATTCGCGGAGTAGAAGAGGTAACAATTGAAAACTAACTGTTCATTTTTGAAAATGACATTCTTTCGGTAATCCACTTAACGGATAAAGGACGCAAAATGGATTTACTAGAAGCCATGGAAATTTTCAAAGCTAAGAATAATCCGGGAATTTCCCTTCTTAACGACCAGGTAGACCTGATGCACACGCCTCTATTCAACTGCTTAATATAAATATGTTAGACTCCGTAATATTAAACACTTTATGTTTGATAATGACTAGTTGATAGTCGAAACTATAGTCACATGTAATTTGTTAAATAAAAAGTGGTAAAACAAAGTGATCCTGTTTTCTTTCTTCAGTATATTCAAGATGTACCACAAAGTAAACGCCTCCTCAATTAAACATTTAATTAACTGTTAATCGGTTAATGCTTAACAGTTAATAGCTGAGAATTTCAAGTGACAGTTTACTACTTATGTATGGCAATACCCTTTTTTCATGGGCTAAAAGTTTCAGTTTTATTTATTTGTAATCTATTAATCTTTTTTTTTTAATTTTAACAACTATTTTTTGCTTTATTTGGCTTTTTGTCAATATTTGACAGTTAACAGTTTATAATTCATACTTGACAATTGACATTTGAACAGTCATAGAGAACAGTTGACTGTTGCCAATGGCATTTAACAAACAATGGCTAGTGAAAAAACTTTACAGTTAATACTTGTCAGGTGATACTTGTCAGTTAACAGGTAAATCTAAAAAATTGACAATTGATAGTTGCAGGCTAATTTGACAATAGATAATTAACAATTATACTGGTTATAGTTAAAGTTAATAATAGTAGTAGTCATATGACACAAATTTTAAGGCAGTTATAGAATATAGGCCTTTCCGCATAAATTTTGATATTTTTCCAGTTTTGTTTTGGTTTCAATTAATTAATTAATTCTTTTAATCTATTTTGGAACTCATCAGCAACAGCCACGGACCGGTTTCGATCTATTTTGGATGTCATTAGCGTAGTAGACAGGGATCGAATGATACAAAAGTAATTTGCGTGTTACATAATAACAAGGCTATCAAAGCAACACTGGTTTCTATTTACTAATTGCTTTTGTATCATTCAATAACTGTAGAGGTGTTAGCTAGAGAAGTAGTTGTTTCAATAAGTAATTTGTTTTGTAATCTTAATAAGACTGATTTGTTATAGTTTTACGAAATATTTTCGTGTTTTTCTTATTATTAGTTTAATTTCTACAACGTAAAGGACTTTAATAAATTTTTATTAGTATATGTATTTTGTTGGAAAGGAAGCAAAACAACTGTGAAATGATAAAAGACTAATGACAATTTGTCAGTTAAAAATTGTCAGTGCACGGTTGAAAATAACAGTTGAAACTATTTGACAGCTAACAATTATCGTAATATCTGACAATTCGACACAACTGTTAGTAATTGTTGCAAAAAATAATTCACTGTCGATATTTTAGCAGGTATCTATTCCATCTGTATAATTTTTAGTATTGCAATTTTTCAAATGTAATACAGTGCAAGTAGAAACTTTTAATTTTTTATAAATACACGTTGTCCCCTGAAATTTTGAGTACGGGAAATTGAATGTATTACTTGTTACTTAGTTACCACGCTCGTCGCATATTTTAATAGACTGACCAACGGAAAATAATCAGTATTTTCTAATTTGTAATAAAATAGGGAATCAAAATGAAACATGTTTACACGATATTTTAATATTACTATTTTTACAAACACAATTCTGACGTAACGAATAACAGATAACTACAATGTTCATCTTATTAAATGTTCGAAAACGTCTCTTTGTTGAGCCAAACAATATCCCAGATGATCATAAAATTCCTGTTGACATTTTGAAGCTATGTAAGTCAAATTGACATGCATATTTCAGCAACAACCATTGCAACCAATAATAATAATAATACAAACACATTACATTAATCATATTCAAAATTTCGAGGGGAAACGTGTGTATTTTAGTCTATTTTTATTTAGTACTTTATTTAGAATATTTTAAATTCCCTTATTTATTTACAAAAATGTTTACCGTTCATTTGAAGTTTTTCAGTACAAAAAAATATATGATGCTCTTTGTTTCTACGTAATTTTTAGTTTTTATTTGTTTGCAATTTACAATACCCTTTCAATTTTATTATTTGGTGTTTTAAAGAAAATAAGAGGTTTTTGTTTTGTTTTGATTTTAATTTGTAATATTTGCTACGACTTATTTTACTTTTTGAGCACACAAGTTTATTTTTTACTAGTCATGTTTTCTATTTTCCTGATTGATTTTTAATTAATTTTCTCCCTTGCCGAACAGTTTCATTAAGTCACTATTGGAGTTAAGGTACTTTTGACCCATTGAAACAAATTGTACACTGTTGCAATGTATTTCTGACTTACATTATAAGATTATTCATTGATAAATGTAGTAAGCTAGCTCAAATAATAGTTTAATAGATAATAGTAAATCATATGTAGGCTAGGTTAATAACAAGTTTATTGTCGTAGATCAGGTAGATTATGATTTCGCAAAGTAGGTCAAGAATATGATATGTTAATTTATTCCTTATTGAGGTAGATCAAGGGTACCCTAGGTCAATATACAGCTTATTGGGGTAGGTCAAGAGTACGCTAGGCCAATGCATCATATAATTATCTAAAGAAAGTTTTAAACAAGGTATAATAAACAAAATTGTTTACATATTACAACTGTCACTAAAAATAAACGCTACATTAAAGGTATTCTTACAACCGGAATATATAATTTTTAACACCTTTAATTTTCAATAACGAATATAGTTGATTTTCATGAAAATAACATTCGAATTAAAAAAAAACAATAGTAATTATCAAACAGACAAATGGAAAGCTAGAAATCGTAAGGATCATTAACACCATACGTACAACTCGAAGGCCACGAGCTTCATAACATTATATGCATTTATTTCGAATCAAAATACGCGCAGCACGACGACAGCGGACAGGCAGCAACCGAAGCCGAGTGCCCGTATCATTAACGACCATTAAAACAAGTCACTCCGGTTTCGTTTATTTGGTGTTTGTGGTCAAGATAGTTAAAAAACAAAAAAAAAGCAAAAGGAAAATTCGTGCAACAATCCAAAGGGGAAAATCATAAAATGTAAGTTCAACCACGCAGTATTAATGCATAAATGACGTCAATCAGCAACAACAAACAAAAAAATATGTGTGCAAGATTACAACACCTACATTTACACTCATTAATCGAGTTAATTAAAGATGAAAACTAGTAGTGTTTTGTATGAATAGTGTGTGTTTATGTGTGGGTTTAAGATTAGATAATTTGCGTTATCTCTTTAACAAATATTAGATGTATTCTTAAGTATATATTATATAATATTTATTATTATTATTATTATATGCAATAATCTTTATTCATATTACCTATTTTTTTAAATTATATAAATATACATAAAATTATGTTAGTCTAGGTTAAATATAAATTTTCATCGTAATTATTTATTTAGTTATTAATAAAAATAATGCATATTTTATGTAAATGATGTATAGTTTTTAAGTTCAACAAAAATTAATTATTATTCAAGTTAATTAATTTTTAATTATTAGAGGTTTTGATATCTAATGAATGTGGCACAAAAAAAGATATGTATTTTTGAAATATTTCAATCAACGATTTTTATTTATTTTAAACAAATTTAGTTAATTCAATGGACTGAAAAATAGTACTATTCAATAAGCAATTCATGTATTGACGTAACTAATATATGTGACAAAATATAATGCATTTTAAATTAAGGAGCAACAATGTAAAAACAGCGTTATTACACGTTCGAAAAGTGAAATTCGCATCGTATCTCCATTAAAACATCATTACCGTACTAAATTGATTTTGAAAAATTATAACTAACGTAAATTCCTTCTTTTACATCTATACATCATATTGTATACATATTTTTGAAACATTATATAAAAAGACCATTGCATATCTCAACATGTTCTTATCTGAATGAAATTTAATGTAAATTTAATTTTAACACCACATTGAGCAATTCTGCAATCGTTCGTTGATAAGGACGCCTTTCAATAAGTATTTTATGGTGTGATAAGCGACTATTTATAAAGCCGGTCGAAATTGGCAATTTTATCAACGCTGGCATTGAACCATATGTTTAAGATTTGCATAATTCTGCCGTTTATACACAGCATCAGTATCGTCGCTGCCAGTCACTTCATCAAGTGTTTATTTTTAGATTTCTTCCAACAATAACAATTACAGAAAGAAATAAAAACTATACGCATTACTGAAACGTCAAAATTGAAAATTCGAAAATAAAAAATAGAAAATGATTTGTTAAACTAAGCTTCAAGATCTACGGCCAAAATCTAAAATCAAGATTTCTGAAAAGATTTTTGATAGAAAGAAATAATTTTATACAGTTATGTATTGACTATTTTTTTGAAAACTTCTTGACAACTTTCGGGTAACTTCATGCCACGCTCAAAGAACTTCATATCTTTTTCGGCAAAAAATGAAGTAATGACCATTGTCTGATTGAATTTACCATTCAGAAAGTTTTGTAAATATCGAAACAAATAGTAGTCGGACGTCGCAAGGTCTGGTGAATATTTTGGATGGTCCATCAATTCCCATCCAAGTTTCAGCAACTTCTGGCGGATCACTAATTTTTTGTGTGGTCTCGCGTTGTCGTAGTGGAATACAACACTCTTACGATTTGCCAATTCTGGCCGTTTTTCTTGATGGCCCATTCAATTTGTCCAATTGTCGACACTAAATAGCCGTATTGATAGCTTGGTTCTATCTTAGAAGCTCAAAATACTCAACAATTTTGTAATTCCATCAAATTGAGAGCATAACCTTCTTTTGATGGATATTTATTTTCGAAGTTGCAGCTTGTACCATAATTGTTTTAAAACGACGTTGTCATAAACTATCAATTTTTCATACGTTTGAGAAATGTATAATTTTCTTGTCGCAGTCGGTTATGCGCGTTGTTTAATGAATTTCTTTGAGTTCATGTAGAAGCTAAATATTGAGTTTACTAACATATCCCAGCTTTTGCAAATGTCTTTCCGCGGTCTTTTGAATGTTAAATATTTCTGCGCTCTTTCGAGACATGTGTATTATATAGCAGTTAAATATTTTTACGTCAAGGTTAAAAATAATCAGCACATTGTTGGTAATTAAAAATTCAATCGCACGTTGTCATAAAACGGTAATAAAAGATTTTCGAAATATTTATGCAACGATAACCGAGTGTGACGTAAACATTATTTCTAGAACTGATTGCGCTGTAAAATATTGCAAGAAAAATATTTTGTTCGGATTAATATTGACAGAAAATATATATTCAACATAATTTAATAACTGTTTAATTGTAAATTTATTACGTTTTTGTTTTGTATAGAAAATGCTGTCCAAACTTCGCCAAATCAGCAGAGTGGCTACAATAGCCGAAGAAGCCATGACCAAGGTCCAAACTAGGACAATCACCTCCAAACAGGTGATGGATAGGGAGGAAAAATACGTGGCGCACAACTACCACCCGCTGCCTGTCGCTTTGTGCAAAGGCGAGGGCATCTACGTCTGGGACGTAGATGGCAAAAAATACATGGACTTCCTCAGCGGATACTCGGCCAACAATTTTGGACACTGCCATCCTAGGATCGTCAAGGCGCTACAACAACAAGCCGCCATCCTCCATCATACATCGAGGGCGTTTTTCTCCGATGTTTTGGGAGAGTACGCTGAAAAAATCACTAAAATTTTCGGTTTCGACAGAGTACTTCCAATGAATACAGGTAATTGATAATACAAAAACCATAATAATAAATATAACGAAACTAGGATGGTAGGCACATACAGTTGCAGATTTGTTAGGTCAGGCCGGCAATTCGTATGAATTTAGCTATTTATTTATTTATTTTTATTTTTAAGGTGTCGAAGCTGACGATACAGCCTGTAAGCTGGCGAGGAAGTGGGGTTACAGGTACAAGAAGATCCCCAAGGACCAGGCCAAGATGATATTCTGCAGTGAGAACTTCTGGGGACGATCGCTGGCCGCCATTTCTGCGTCCACCGACCCCCTCAGCTTCGAGGGTTACGGCCCTTTCATGCCCGGATTCAGTTGCGTGCCGTACAACGATCTCCAGGCCCTCGAGGTAGATAATCAACGCATAATATTTACTCGGATTTAGATAAAGCCGCGATAGCGATCAATCAAATATTGATAGAATGATTGTAGGATGATGATCCAAATATACTTGAGCAAATATTTAAACATTAGAAAAAAATCCATTCACATTTAATGAAAAAATAAGTATATTCAATTTATTTCATGATTTGATATTCAATATTATTATTTTCATTATTAGTCTCAATTCGATGCAATTATTATGTAATAATAAAAGCATTAAAAAATAATTTTGTAAAATCTAAAAGTAAATAATTAATGTTTTAATTAAATACTTGATTGTGAAGACGTTTACTTTTTTGTATATCTTAAATATAATGAAAGTAGGATTTTAATTGTTTCGTAAAAATCGTTGTATAGATTATTTTTACCACTTATTATTTAACTTTATAGTTATAATTTAAATGACTTATTTAGCGTACATTTTTTAAATACTTACATTTTTACAGAAAGCCCTTCAAGATCCTCACGTCTGCGGCTTCATGGTAGAACCCATCCAAGGAGAAGCCGGCATAGTCATCCCCCACGATGGTTATCTGAAGGGTGTGAGGGAGCTGTGCGATAAATACAAAGTCCTTTGGATAGCGGATGAAGTGCAGACCGGTTTCGGAAGAACTGGCAAACGTGTAGCTGTGGATCACGAAAACGTAAAGCCAGACATTATGGTCCTAGGCAAAGCCCTAGGTGGTGGAGTGTATCCTGTATCCGCATGTTTGGCTAATGATGAAGTTATGCTGGTTATGGAACCAGGTAAAGTTTTAGTTCCAACAACTTCGATAGCCCGATAAAATATTATTAATTAATTCTAGGTACTCACGGTTCAACCTTCGGCGGTAATCCGCTGGGCTCGAAAGTCGCCATCACCGCTATCGATGTTCTGGAGGAGGAAGGTCTGTCCGAGAACTCGACAAAAATGGGGGAAATCTTTAGGAACGAACTGAAACGATCCGTGGCTGACAATAAGGTCGTGATCGAAGTGAGGGGAAGGGGATTAATGAATGCGGTCGTAATGAATAGAAGTGAGTTATAATATTGATAGTTTTCCTATAAACACAGATCAATATGATCAATATCATTACTTGGATAACAATCAAAGTACTTAGATATCACTAATGTAGAATATACTACTAGTATGCATAATATAGATAATCCAAAATTAAATTGGAAGAAGTAATGCACTAGTATTCTCTATTTTCAGATAACTGACACTTATAACCGATCCTCATGGATCATTAAAGTTAAACAGAAACATGTATCAGTAATCTAAAAATAAAAAAAAATGGTACATAACAATTTGTACCTAATTGTTATAACTTTAGAATAATTACATTTTTAATTTTACAGATTATGCAGATGCTTGGGACGTTTGTTTAAAATTAAAAGAAAAAGGACTGATCGCAAAGCACACGCACGAAGACATCATCAGGTTCTCACCACCGCTGACCATCGACGAAAAACAGATGCACGAAGCTGTTGAAATTATCAGCAACACCTTGCAGACATTCTCCAAGTAAAAGAACGTCTGTTAACCAATAGGCTTAGAATATTCGTTTTTTAAAAACTTGAATACATTCTCCAAATAAAATCAGTAGACTAAGCGATGCATTGATTTTTTACTTGCACTTGTTATCAACTTTGTATGAGCATTTTTGTATATACCAATATGTGTCGTATAAATACATTTTTTACATGTGAATTATAATATAGAGAAATATAATTAAAACTATATTCTTTTGGCCTTTAGAATCATGCTTGATATTTTACATTCTTAATGAAAGTAAATACAAACATTTGAAAAATATGTTACTTTAATAAATTTTTCTTTTCAAAACAAGTTAATCCAACTTTTACTTTCGCTGTACCATGTGCAGAAAAGAATTGTGATTGTAATTTTATTTGAAAGTCTACGGAAATATATTTTATAGCTTCCTGAATTGATTTTGACCTAATTGAGACTTTTAGAAGACTACAACCAGCGCCACCTAGAGTTCGTCTCCTCCAACCTGAACCAGAGTGTATCCCTTACTTTTTATTCGATGTATAGCAAGTAATCTACTAAATTAAATTGTGAAATGTGATCACAATTTCTATTATTTCATTTTATCTGAAAGATATACAATTAGTTTCATATTATTTACAAGAGGTAGGTAGTTAAACAAAACAAGGATAGATTTTATAGGGCTATTCAATAAGCATAATCTCATGCAAACCGGAAATATACTTAAGTTTAAGTATAGTTGTACACATTATGTTGGATTTGATTTTGGGAAGGAGTGTGAAATTGTATGTAAAAGTTGGAGTGATATTTAAAAGACTACACAACCACTGGTATTCACAGTGCTCTTTAATGTGATTATATAAAAGTACAAAACTGTAAAAATCCCTTAAAAATATATGTATATCCTGTGTCGTGATTTCTTTCAGATATGGGCTACTTACTTTTTCGGGAGGTATATTGATATAAAAGATTATATTTCATGTAGAAGACGTATCTAAAATATAAAATAGAACAAATTACACAAAAAAATTATTTTAGGGTGTTATTTGTCAAAACAAAATGTTTATTTTCTCAAAGTAAACTATTTAGAAGTTATAATTGTGTGATCTTTTGTCATTTTTTTATAAAACTCCTTAACTATTTATTTTAAAAGTGTTTATAAAACAACCTTGATCAAAACAAATTTAAAATTTTTTTATTACACTCTTAAAACAAGAATATATATTTATTTTTATAATGAAATCAAAATCTTTGCTTTTTGTCTTTTGTCAAAATAAACTGTTGAATCATTTGTTTTTGGAATCATTTGTTAACTAAAGTCGTGAAGCATTTTTTTAAAATATCTCATTTAGATGTTTTTTTCTTATAAAGTAAATATGATTAAACAAAATATGCCCCATCTGGAAAACGTAAACTATGATTTTTATTGTTTACATTAAATTGATATGATAAATTCATTATAGTGAATCTTTATGCATAATTCAAATGATATTAACAACTTACTAAATCAAAACAAAATACTTACATTCAATTAATAAATGATGTGGATAATGTTGTCAGATTGTCCAATATATCTAAAAATTAAAATTAAACATGTGATGATTATTTGTTAACATTTTTTGTTAGTTATAGTTATCAAATAGTAGCATATTAATAAGTAAACTTTGCAGGTTGCGCCATCTTTTGGTTGTGACTTTGTAGGCACAGACATCCTAACTTTTAATCTACTGAAACTTTGCCTATTAAATAAATATATAGTAGTGCAATTTTACTAAAGTTTTCCTTATAATAATATATCCATTACAAAATGAAAATAAATAAATATAAATCACAAATTTAATTCTCTTCATATAACTTACTAACTAATTAGAATTCAGTTGATGTTATTATAAAACTCAATAAAAAAATTGAATAATTAGAATTATCTCACCTGTGATTTGCAAATCGATTGTGTTAGCATCAGAACCGTTTTTCATGTGTGAAAATTGCATGTTTCTGATATGTACTAGCCTGGACAAGGGTACGGGTTTGTCCTTAGCTGTAACAAAAAAATTAATTTGGAAATTATCAAACTCTCCAACTACCAAGCCAACTACATACTTTTCAATATTCGCGTGCAATTTGGACTACTCTTTACTGGCGTTTTATACAACACACTACGGTCTTTTAAAATCTGTTTACCTCTGACCATAATCTGATCCATGACTTCATTATTTGAGTAAGAATTCTCCTCACACTTTCCTAGAAGAATAACGAATGTGATTAGAATATGAACATTCAACAACTAACAGCCTCAACTATTCAGTTAGAATAACGAATGGTAAATATTATTCAAATGTAATTGTGTTAGTAATGTGTTTGTTTAAATTACACTGTATGAGTGAATAATTAATGCCTAAAATTAAATTAAATTAAATAAGATTCTAATTGATACATGTATAGTCAATATATTAGCCTACACTGAAAGGTAAATGGCATTTAGATAATATATGTGTGTATAGTCAATATCTTACGACTCTGTTCAACTGTTTCCACTTTATCATTCATATCCTCCCGTAGTGTTGAGAGCAATTTTCTGAGTATGTTCTCCTGTATTTTGCACCTTTTAAATACCCTGAAAATGTTTTCCTTGCATATCTCCTCTTCTCGTAAAAGCCGCTCAGCAGCTGCGTCGATTTCAGTGGTAACTAAGAGCGAGTGGAAAAAAATTATACTTAATAAATTCAAAAATTTTATGGCTTACCATTAATCACATCATTTAAGTATTTTTTAATAGTTTCTTGGTTTTCTGGTGGACTATCTTTTATGCTCACAGCCAACATTTCATACAGAATCTTCGTTTGAAGAGTTATTGGTTTCACTAGGTTTTTATCCACGTGCATTGCCACCTTGAATTTCTCCTCTAATTCCTCGTTGATATCTTTAATAACTTCATATGTGACCTGTAGAGAAAGAAAAAAAAACTGTACCAAATGAAGAAATAAACATTGGTCATTATTAAAATTGTAAATTGAATATTGATTTACAGGTGCAGTATTAAAATCAAAGTAATAATTAATTCTAATTATTACTTTTATGTCAAAATTAATTTACATTATTATTGTTGTACAAAACACGAACATATAAATCATCACCACTTAAAATAACATCTATTTTTGCATTTATGCACAACCATCATCACTTATTATCCCTAATTAACAGAATATATTACTTTAAATGTACAACCAGCAAGAGTTATCTTTTTAAGATGTCAAAGTATATGTCTAATTCTAATACTATTACAATGAACACTCACCTGGCAAAATGCAAACGGATCTATGATCAAATAAATATATTTCTTGAGTGCCAATGCCTGTTTTATCCAGTAGTACTTTAAGACAGAAGCAAAGTACAGATTGTGAGGAGTTGGATCCAAATACATGGCTGTTAAAGCCGGCACTAATTCACCCTCCAGAGCTTCCAGACTTGCAAGACAGCTTCTCATTTTTAATGTACCTGCATTATAGCAAAAGTAAAAATATAATTAATGAATTCCAAAAATAAAGATAATTTAACCCTTTGGTTACGAAAGTTCGCGCCACGCCGCGGTTCTACAGACTGCGCTCGTACACACAGTTCATCGCATGGGTGCCGTCTATATCTATAACGAAAGGGTTAATGATTTAATTTATTCTTAATACATACAATTATTATTAGAGGAACAGGCGACGGCAAACAATCCGACTTGAATCATCCTGTCAACATGCAGGTCAAAATCGGCCACCAGCTCGTCCAGAATCTCGGTGTTTCTGTCTTTGCTTAAGCAAAAGTGATGGAGATCCTCGAGCGGCTTCGTGCACTCGGAAAAAACTTTAAGACTTAGCTTGAGTACAGCCGTATTCACTTTACGCTCCAGTGAGCATAATTTATCACAGCACGAATCCACAAAGAGGTTGCACATGGCTATATTTGGTTCTGGTTTGTCGATCTGTTGATAGAGGGAGTCTAAACAGTGTAATACCTGAAAAAAATAAACAAATTTTCTCAATATTCAAACTTCTGTAAAGTTAATATGATAATAATATATTACAATTGATTATGATAAGTAATTACTATTAAATGTGCAATCAAATTTATGCCAATGGTTAATGGATACATATAGGTGTAGAATAGAAGTGTTTTACAATAAAATATATATTTCGGTTATTAAAAGAATAATCAACTTATTGATTACATAAATCATCAACCAATTGATTAATAAAATAATGTATTATTTTGTATAGCTCTAGCTCTACTTATTAATAATAAATAAGCCATTTGAACTAATTACTTTAAGTAACTTTACCTCTTTGCTACCTCCCTTGATGCAATTACAGTCTTCCTTCAGAGCGACTTGAGCAATAGACATTCCATGGCAGAGCACCTCTTCGACAATATTCCTGACTTCGTTGCACACATTCAACGCTTCCTGAGATCCCTTCTCCACTTCGATTTCAGCGATTTTATCCAAAGCGAGGTCCATGAACTTAACAAACCCATTTACTGTCGGATCAGGCACGCACGACTGGGTGAGCACCTCCTCCAGACCATCGAGGCACATGCAGATTTGTTTGATTATACAATATCTAGCTTCCTGTAAGAGTGTCACAGATTAAATTTATATGAGAACCATTAAAAATAGTTAATAATAATCATTTATAATGTCTAACAATTCAGTATACATAAACAAGATGCATATAACATAAATTGGCAATTTATTTATATAAATAATAAATATAATTTATATGACAGGTTTAGTAGTTGTGCTTCAACTCTTTTAAAATAAGTTATCAATTTGGTACCTTTTATTTTCATTACAGTAAAGTTATCAAAATGTTCTGCACTTCTTTATATATTCCTCAAATGCAATACTTTTATATTATCTGTTGTAAATATTTATATTACATTCCTCAAACCATTTACTTTATAATTAATTGAATGATTAGTAATAATAATCAAAATTTACCAAACTGGAAATCAATAAATAACAATTAAAATTACTTACTGTAATTGTGATGTAAGCTTCATTTTCGGTCATGAATATCTTGATGAGTATTGAGAGGGCTGTGTTGAGCTGAAGAAGGTATAAGAGCATCATTTCTTTGGCTGCATTTTCTATGGGCTTGATCTGTCGAATGTATTCTGTGATTTCCAGGAGAAGGTGAGTGAGACGGCTGCATAATTCCTGTAGAAATAACATGGCTTATTAAAATAAGATCACACCTTTATATACATTCATATATGTTAAAAAATAAAAACAAATTTAAAAATACTGATATTTTTAAATCAATTAAGTATAAAGTAATATTCACGCCGAAGAAATTCTGGAATTAATGGAAACATTCCATCAGGATTTAACTGGAAAAACATTCTGAAGTCTGCTTGTGATTCCTGTGCTAAAAATTAAGTGTATGTATCTATTGATATATTTTGTTAACAGGTAATCCACAGCATTATAATAAATAAATAATAAATTAATTAATTGATTAATATTAGGTAATGAACTGACTTAAATAATCAGTTTTTGTGGGGGTTCTAGAGACATCATTGTGATTCAATCATTTAAAAATAATTGCAAAGAAATTCACCTAATCTATTGCTTGAATAAGTTAATTAATTATTATATAATTAATTAACAGTTTTCCAATGGCTTCTTACATCACTTTCTAATCAAGGAAGCACATTAATCATTCAATGTGTGTACAGGAAATGAGAAGAACTGTAGAGCCAAAAATGGTCAGTCATTCATTTCCTTTCTCTTGCTAAAGTTTAAATAACAAAATTACATAAATGTTAACTAATCATTTAAAAATACGAAAAATTGGATTTTTATTATTATATTAATCAATAAAATTATTCTTGGTTAGCAATAAAAAAATAATACTTTATTCTTTTCTTCAAATTATTTGAAGTGTTCTTTCATATTCATAAACTGTTTTAAAAATGATCAACTTATCAATTTTCAAAAAAATTATATCCTCTACTAAAATATAGCATAAACAAAAATTATTTACTAATGATACTAAATGCATAATTTAAAAATTAGCTTTAACTCAAATGTTTATTCAATGCAATAAATATGAAAGCAATTTACTGTACAGTTTGTTTTTAAAATAAAGTAAAAAACTAAGTAACCAAATATAAAAAATGTACATATTTTGATTACATTTCTATATTAGATTAAATTTCAACAAACTATTGCAAGTCATGATGAAGTTATGAATCATATTACATGAGGGGGGAGTTAATTATGGTTTATGTGTGAAGTTTAGCTTCATGCGCTAAGTGCATTTGTGCCGTGAGGAGTATCTAGGTATGTTAATTCCAATTTGAATAACATTATGCACACTGATTAATTAGGGCAAATTTCACGCACACATAATTCGAGTGTATGAAACGTCATTAAAAGAATTAACGGGGTTTAATAACCCAGGAAACGGCTAGTTATGACAATACATGAAAGAATACGTAAATTAGACTGAAATAACAAATAATTAATGCTAAGTGTCATTCTAAAATATGTATATTTTTAAACGTACATTGGAATAATGCTTATATTACTTAAATTAACAACGAAATTCTTTTGTTCTTGTTAATATTTTTGTTTTGTTTTAATGTTACAACATGAAAAAATATTTTATAAATTAATAGTTAATTTAAATAAACAAGAATTAATATTTTGTTTAATTTTTATAATAAATGAAGCCTCCACCGTAAATAATATAAGAATTAAGGTGATACCCTATTTAAATGAAAGCTATGATGTTGGAAAAGGTGGTAAAAATTTACATCAATTATGTTTATCATTTTCTTAGTTTTCTATGAATATTTGTTATGTTATATTATAAATACAAAAGATATATACAAATCATAAAGTATTTTAATTTAAAAAATTGATTAAATTGAAATAAGGTATAAAAGTACCTAATAATTATACCAGCAAATTTTAATAGTACGTTGATGTTATGGTTAGGATAATTAAAATAATGTAAAAAAAAGTACCCAATAAATATACCAACAAATTTAAACTAATTTCAATAATCAATAAATATGTGTGTAAATATTTACCTTGTATTTACGCAGACTTAAATGCTTTCAATTGCAAAAAAAAAGGTAAACATAAGACTTTATTGATTTTGGTTTGTTTTTGTTTTCTTATTGGAAAAAATTCATGGCCACCCCCGACGGCACTCACCTGAAACCATGCAAGGACCTTCGCCTTGGAATTGACGGCGCCGGTCAGCGTGTGCAGATACTCCTTCACCGACATAATCTTCACGATCAGATCACACTCCATCACGAACGACTAATCCTAATCAGACTTATCACACTACGAAAACCTAACGAAGAAAGCTACATCCGACCGACGTAAAAAAACCGTCGCCAATAAATGACACCGGTTCAAACTGGCGTGTTGATAAATAAACGCGTTGCCAACCTAATAATCTAAAACACAATCTAATTAGGTTGAATGGTTAATTGATTATAAACAAATAATTCTCATTGAATAATAATCTTAAATTAATTAGTTAATTTTCCTTTAATTAGAAACAAAAATTCATAATTTAAAGCTTATCATTAAAAATACCTTTTTAAATAAGTTTGGACTTAAATATGATTGCAAGTTAAAAAATAGGTTTATTTTTACATTTACAATTTAATTATTAAGAATTTAAAATTCAAACTAGTTTGTTGACAAAAACACACGATGACAGTTCACTAACCTTAAAAATTCCACCGTCCAATGTTCTACTGATCGTTTACTATTTTTTTTAAAGCGTTTTTTTCTAATGAAAACGTTAAACACCATTCTTAAGAATTCGTGCAGTTGATAGCGACTTTTAAGATGGGTGACCCAGAAGAGGAGGTCGTTTTGGAAATCGAGGGTACACCCATAAAGTGCAACAAAAGAGAACTGATTAATAACAGCGATTATTTCAAAGCTATGTTCGAGGGAAACTTTGCTGAGCGAAATCAATCATTAATAAAACTAGTGGTAAGTAGTTTTAGTTTAATATAAACAGTTAGAAATTAAATTTTCATTAAGAGAATAAAGAAGTAACGTGTTTATTTTAATATTCAAGAATGAAAGATACAATTAGTTTTGTACTTTGAAAATGATCAGGAATGATCGAAACACTTGTCAGGCAACTGAAAATAAAAATATTATGGAACTTAACAACCCCATCGAATTTGAATGAAAGAAAGTTTATGAAGAAGAAAATTTCATTACAATATAATTTCATAAACAATACAATTTTAGTTATAGATTAAAAAAACAAAAGACACATAGGAAATAAATCTCAATAACTTTCTCTACCACTTTAAAAATATATATCTTCATTTATCCACCATTAATTTAACTTTCCTTTACTTTTATTTCATTTTGTATTAATAATTATGTTTTTAGGGTATTGATTTAAAATCAATGAACATAATCCTGACCCTCCTATGGGACGAAGCATACTTAATCGATGATGAGGACATCTTACTAGTTTTGCAAACGTCTTGTATGCTGCAATTTGAGCGGATCCGTGAGAACTGCATCGAACGTTTGACGGAAATCCTCGTCCCGACAAACTCGGTCAAGATCTGGCTCATGACGGAGCCCCTGAATTTACGACCACTCTACCTAAAAGCGAAAAATCTGGCCCTCACCGAGTTCGACGTGATAAAGGATACAGAATCACTCCTCGAACTGCAACTCCACCAGCTCCACATGTACCTCTCCAATGTGAACTTGCAGTGTGAATTGGAAGTTGATGTGTTTCATGTATGTATGAAGTGGTTTTATGAGAACTGTGATAAAGATAAAGGGGACAGTGCCATTTCCATGCTTTTATCACTGCTCACTTGTGTGGATTTTAACGGATTATCGAATGGGGATGTTAGGGAGATGATGACGTTTCCAGACATTAGTGGAAGTGGTTTTGTGATAGATGTGCTCAATTGTGTACTGGATAATCGTACGGGGGTTAATTGTGAGAAGTACAGTGAGCCAGTGTTGGGACAGGCGCTTAAGTTATTGGGTGGGAATAAAAGGACTCGTACGGTTGCCAAAGATCCATTCTTTTTTGTGGTGAAAATCGGTGGTGGGGAAGAAATTAACACAGAGTATTATTATGGTAAGAAATAATACAAGATTTTCCTTTTAATTAATAATTTTTAATAGTTAATTTGAATTTAAATGAAATTTAAGGTAAAGTGAAGTTCATCCAAATAATGGATAATTTATAATGAATATAGTGATTTACACTGTTGAGAGTTCTTTTAATAAGTTTGAGAGTATATACATTTCAATATCGACAGGTAAAATCGATTGATTTTCAAGATGTGCAGTTCTTTTCTTTCAGGAAAATATAAATTTTTTTATCATAAGAAAGTTTGTCATGTAGATATTTCTTAAATAGATTCATATAAAAGGAAGAGGAAATACATCCGTTTGGAAAAGGTTGAGGGCGGCCATAAAAGTCAGAAGAAATCGGCAGCTATGCTAATTTTTGGTAAGTAAGAAAACAAAAAAAACCTTTATTGGCATCAAAAATTATAAACATACTAAAACATAATAATATTTCTTCCGTCTCTATTTTTTTTTTTTTTTGGTAAGTAGGTCTTGACAAAATTAATTTTAATGAAAATTCATTAAAAGCAGTAATTTGAAACAGTAAAGAATTGATTTGAAAAAAAATATGAAGTGTTTATTTTATGGTACATGTTAAATATTCAATTGAGTTTAATTTCATTAATATTTTTGTAGATAAAAAACACCGTGAATTCTTGCACTCTATAGACATGTCCGAGGAGAAATACAATGGCCACGAGGGTTTTCACATACTCGGATATAAGGAGCAAATTTTCATGTTTGGAGGTGAAGTGACACTGGGAAGTGGGAACTGGAATTTAAATTTTTGGGTCTACGATACCATTAGGGAACGATGGGAGAGAAAAACAAAGTTTGTACAAATAATATCAAAATATTATTATAGATCGTGTAAATATTTAATATATTCTTTTAGATTACCTTTTGGTAGAAGACATTTTCACTCGTGCATCTGCGGAAATTACTTGTATATCATTGGAGGTACCGGGAGCTTTAGGATAATACAGGATAACATGTTTTGGTATAATTATAAAGAAAGTGAGCAATAATTGAAATAATACTTATGTTAAATTTTAATAAATATTTATCAATTTTAGATATATGGAGTAAACAAATAATGTTGCCGTGTGCCGGCATGCTAATAAAATGCTGCAATTACAAGGATCAATTATTTTTACTCGATATCAGTAATCGATGTGGGTACTTGTTCATTCCAGGAACCTGCAGTTTCTTCAGGATGCAATTAACCAATACGGATTGGTTGGCACCCAACTTTCCAGATCTTTTTACTCTTTTTACATATCAAAATCGGATTTACATTAAAGGTAATTTATTTAAATTGAAGGTATTTAATAGTCGAACCAACGAATTAATAAAAGCCATAGAAATTCAGTGATTCATTAGTCTTTAAATTAAAATTACTTAAAATGAACCTATAAACAATTGTATTGAAAAATCACAATAATTTAACATAACCTCAAATTCAATAACTTATTAATTAATTAATTGTATAACAATGTTTAGGTTCTAGTTTAATAGAAATGGAAATTGTGGACAAAGAACTGCGAGTGATGAATTATCAATATTTAGAGCCGCTCAACTGTGACTGCATGGAATCTGTGATATGCGGGGATACTGTGTATACCCTGTACAAATACAACCAAACAAAGACTATCACAATAGAGACGTTCTCGATGGTGACACGTGAGAAGTCCTACCTGTTTCAAAATCTGCCCAACGATTCCTTAGTTAAGATCGACCAAAATAAATTTTTCTTGGGCATGTCTACAAAACTCTTCTCCCTGCAGCATCACTACAAAATGGCAGACGAAGACGTCTACATTAATAAATTACAAGGTTGAATGAAAGCACCTTTTGTAATATACTCTTTTGTATTTTCATAGTGCTTAATTTGTTGGTTGTGTAATAAACGAATGGTGTATTGTTTTGATTACAAATAGTTTATATTATGTGCTGTTATTTTATTAGTACCTTAAATATAATTTAAAATGCCATAAGAGAATATAAAAATGATTAATATATGGTTTAAAACCTTACAGTTAAAAATATTATTATTAAAAATGAATGTATTGCTGAGGTGTGGTGATATTAATTTAATATCTGAGAAGCTTTAATATTTTTTATTTACTGGAAATACTCGAGTATATAACAGAGGAATTGTACAGATATTTAACCTTTTATATCATTTTTAAATTTTAATATTCCTGAATAATTAAATACTTACCAACACTTCTCATTAACAAAAATGAGTCTTCAATTGTTTTTATACATCATTGATAAAACAAAATACTGTACAGTTTTCAATATTTTACTACAAAAAAAAAGTTACAACAAATACAATAAATTTTAATGTTACTTATAAATATTTAATTTAAAAATCTACACCACTCACTGCATCCTCAATGTACTTTTTGTACAGACACATAAACTTGGCGACGAAAGCTTCAAAGTGGAATATATCCTTGTTTCCGTGCTGCATGCGATTCTCATAAAAGGCGGCCTGTTCAACGATCTGAGCTTTCAGTGACATATCACAGTTTAACAACAATTCATCCAGCATTGTTTTAAAAACCAAATTTGCCGGGATTCCATGCGTGATCAGTTCGTAAAGACTGCCACGCACCTCCATAAGACGTTGTATGCTTTGATCCTCAACAATCCGTTTCGACATTTCCCTAATGAAGATTAACCAATCGGGTTCAGTGATTTTCTGGTTGGCTACGAAAGGATACTGTTCGACTTTAGCAGCCTGGGTTATTAACAAGGCACGGCGTAGATTTCTGTTCGAGGTTTCGGCAATACGTTTGGCTAATTCTGTTGGGATAGTCAATCCCTCTTTTTTACAAGTGCTTTGTAAGATGTTTATAATTTCCTCCTCTGATGGAGCAGGAACCCGTATGCTTAAACACCGACTGCGTATTGCAGGTGTAACTCTGGAGGTGGAATTAGCACACAAGATCAACCGGCAATTTGATATGTACTTTTCCATCGTCCTCCTCAGTGCGTGCTGTGCATCCTTACTCAACTCGTCGACATTTGTTAAAACTATCACCTTAAATTCCCTCTGCCCGTTAACATCCAGTTGTTGTGACTGGGCCACGTTTTTAATCAGATCCATGACTACAATCCTATCGTACATTCCCACATCCGATGGATTGACTTCGATGTGGTAGTTGCTGCTCACGGTGGCTATTTCAACCTTTTTATTCGACGGCGTTGTGAACGTCATGTGTTCCATTCGTAAGCGTTCTACGCCGGGGCCGTAAAGCTCTTTCAGAAGGCACATTATACGCGTCTTTTTACCTACGCCAGGGGGCCCGTATACAAGCAGGTGAGGGAAGTCGCCCTGTTGCGTTAGCTTCTTCAGGTTTTCCGCTTGCTCCTTGTGAAAGTCCAACTTGGACAGGTCTTTCGGTCTGTATTTATCTACCCACAAACTCATCTTGAAAAATTAAATTACTTGTTCGCTATATTATAAACTTCGAAATCGCGCCTTTTAAAAATATTATAGGTTAACCAGTGCTACCAATGTAAATTTATTTATGTTAACAAAATTTGAATTATAAAGTTATTAAATTATATATTTTATTATAAATTGCAAGTAAGTATTAAAATAAAAATTAAATTACAGGCACATATATTTTTTAAGTTAATAATAATCAGTTTCCATTTTAAATGTGTAATTATAAGTAGCCTGTGACTATCCAATTAAAAACAGATGAACTTTGTTTATTAACAATATTTTGCAGAGTTTAAGACAAGGCTGTATGCTGTTGCAGTAAAATTGTATACAAATTAGGACTAGAAAAGTGTTTTTAGTGTAAACTGGAAAGATGTTCTTCAGGTAAATAATTTTTTTATATATTTCTACTAGTATTTAAATATTTTTCTCCATTGAAATTTATGGAGGGTATACATATTTACTGTATGTTATTCTACTATTTTCTGTTCATTTATTAATATTATTTCTATAAGAAACGAGAAAAATTTATATTTCTTGCATTCTATTGATTGAAATATTTCAATCAACTGTATTACGCAGTGTTCCAAATGAAATTATTGCATATATACAGGGTATTCCAGAAAATACAGATAATATTTAAAAGTCACTTTCAATTATTAAATTTTTAAAGAATAAAATAGTTATTATTGTCGTTCGTTTAATAATTCGACTGTTTTATATAATTTGTGATTAATACATGTTTAGCAGCAATAAGTAATTAACATTCTCTTAGATAGATGATTTAAGCAGGATGGGAGTATATAAGGTTGCATATATAGGTATTAACAGAATAAAGTTCTTAGCAATCACTAGTTCGACAAATTTTTAATTTTCTATCAAGGCCTTGGTTAACTCTAGATCGATAAGAAGATATCAATAAAATGAATATGTATACAATATTTATTTCTTACTAAAAATATAAAATCTAAATTTTTCATAAGCGAAAAAAGTGGTAGAAACAATGAGACCTCCTATTAAAAAATAAAAGAAACCTTTAACATCATGCACGTTGAGTGGAACAGGTTCACTGGTGTGATCCGGATACGTTTTCAAAAGTCTCTCCATAACAGGCAACATTTTGTAATTCTCATACTGCACCATCTCCAACCAATACAGCATCATTCCCGTTTCTACCAACCTGAGAATCCGTTGGTTGAAGATTTTCAGAAAAGGCGAGTTTTCTTTGATAGGCATTACGATATAGTACTACCCGATACATTCCGATAGTTTTTTCATATGCGGTAGCACCTTCGGTGGAATCTTCCCTAATTCTGAAAAGTATTTGTTACCCAGAACGTTACTCGTGTACGCTATCTTTAACGGATCGAGATTGCTCAATCCGGCGATGGTTTTGAAGTTTTGTAAATTGGTATTTTTTAATACGAATGATGTTTTTGCGCTACCTGTGTGGTTGTAGGTGATTTTATTGTTAATTATATCTTGAAGGGTGTTAATTGGTGGCGTGTAATTTGGAGCGAGGAGAAACTTGACGAAGCTTGCTATATATTCAGTTCCTATTAACAAGGCGAAGAAGCGCCAAAAAATTATCAATATTTTAACCGGTAGTTTATTGGCTAATTTCGGAACAGAATTTGATGCCAGTATTCCGATCGATATAAAGAAGTAATAGCTATATTGCCTGGCTTGAATTATCCTGTGTAGGATAAAAGCTACAGCGATGGTAATTATTAGGAGGATTAACCAGATGATTTTTGGAAAAGGTTTGATGATTAATCCTGTTTTATCCATCAATCGTGGTTTTGGGACAATGAATGTGAAGCATATATGTGTATATGGGTTCGTTATGTATAATCCTGTAGAAATTACACGTACATTCCAGTGGCAACTAATCCCAACATCAACTTTACCACTTTTAACATCAGCCAGTAAAATTTTCCACGATTGATTTGGATAGGCCACATAATCCAAGGTGAATCCTTCGGTTATATAATCGGCCATCTGTTTTTCGAAACCCTTATACAATCCTCTCTTATCATCGACGAATGTGAAAGGTGGATAATCAAAAACCCCTATTTTAATAATTCTATTGCTGTGCCAGGTGCTTTCTGTAAATGCTTGGCTTGTTAATTTGTTAATCACTTTTCCCATTCCTGATTTATAATACACTATATTAACTGGGTCCATTTTTATTATCTCAAC
Source organism: Ontholestes murinus (assembly GCA_963969525.1). NCBI lineage: Eukaryota > Metazoa > Arthropoda > Insecta > Coleoptera > Staphylinidae > Ontholestes > Ontholestes murinus. Next base: position 13,820,978 of record OZ018392.1, read on the forward strand.
CGGATTTAAATCTGTTATTGCACGTAATATTTGATGATCTAAGGTATTTTCACTCTTATATGATAGTAATATTATCTTGCTGTAGGGAAGAAATTGTATATTTTGGAATTCTTCTGACTCTAATAAATAAAATATATAACCAGTCGGTTTGCAGATGATTGTACTGTTTAGTAGAAATTTTGATAATTTCATGGTAATTACTGCTACGTGGTTAAAGTTGTAAATGAATGAGTGATGCTCGTGTACGATGAGGATACATTTTTTATTGCTGAAGTAATTTAAAGATAATATGTGTTTTAGATTGTTTTCCAAAATGTTATGATCGGGAGTACTGAAGTTTAATTGTAAATCAGCTTTCTTTATGAAACTCATTATCAAAATAAACAGAGAAAGAGAAACCATTTTTAAATGTATATGTTAAAAATTGTTAATGTATATGTATGTATAGTTTATCCGAGTTATTAGGCTTGAAGATTAATTATAATTCGAGTAGTGATTGGTTAGCGACCACATAGTCCTTCAGACAGTTTTTTATTTCACTTTATATTTTAATATTTCAATTTTTAGCTTCAACTTCATTATCAATATTTAATTTGTTTTAGATTTATGACAAAGTAATTTAACTTTGTTTATACTCTTTAACAACCACTGAGTAAACTCAAACATCCACTGTTTGTGTTTATTACTATTGACATTTAATATGAATTTTCGTTGTGCGTGTCAAAATGAAACTTGATAAATTCAATGACAAACAGGATGAAAAGTCACGCACGTTCAAATAATATATTATTATTTCTAAATTAATGTTCGTTACGTGGTGATTTGCGCGATGATTGAGTGGGTGAGCCCTCATAAAGTTTTAATGAAATAAATGCAGTTTACGTTTATCCTAAAGAAAAATACTTATTATAAATAAATATGTATTTTAATTATTTATGTATTATAGTTATTTTTACATGAAGATCGTGAACTTTGTAAGTCATTATCGTGCGTTCAGGTGTTACAAACAAGGTTGCTATATGATTTTGGACATTTAAAATGCAGTTGTAATGGATCTATATTAAATATTAAATGTTTTAAATTCGAACTGGTTGTTCCAGAAAATAGTAGCTATCTTTTAAAATTATCCCACCAAATGTGGAAAAACAAATGATTTTAAGTAATGTTGCTATTTAGCAAGTTGCCGTATCATGGTATTTATCAATAATGTTTTTAGGTTATAAAGCACTACTATAATTTAGTTGAGTCATTGAGAGCTGAGTGTGACTCATGTATTTTCGTATACATGGCATTTGTCTTAAATTATGATTTTATATAACATTTTATTCATTTTTTGCTACATATATTATAGAATAACAAACAACAAAATAATATAATACAAGATACAGTGATTCAAAAGATTTATATTTATAGTACAAAACATCAATTTATTGGAAAATTCTTCTTGTCAAATATTAAAAAAAGCAATCAATTATACTTTTCTCCCCCTTCACAAATATATTCCACATGGATAATGTAATAAAAGTAGACATGTAATTTGAGTTTGGTTTATTAATTTGACATCAAAGAAAAGACAATTAGCAATAATTAATTACTCAACCCTGTAAATAAAATTTGATTACAAAAATTTAAAAAAAGGAAACTTGAAACCGTAAAGATAAATAAATTTTGCTGTAAACTATATAATCTTTTTAAAGAATCGTTAGAAATATTTTTTAATCGCAAGAGCAAGAATAGGTTATCGTATTTTCGATAATTACGTAAACTAACACAGAATGTTGACGCGTTATTGCGCATTTCGTGGATTTTACCGAGCGTGAAATAAAATGTATATTAGACGCGTTTGTCCCAATCAAGACGCACAGCGCCATCATCTCTACCGATTGTTTCGATTGTTTAAACAAATGACACACGTGCGCTGCATTTTACTGCGGCGCAGTTTACGAGCGGGAGACGATCAATCATGTTCCAATCAATTTTAATCATGTGAAGCTGTTTGCGCCATTATACAAGGCTTCTACTCCATATCTATTACATTACACACTTGATGTATCAAAATTGCGTTAATATGAAATTTAAGTTTTTACAATTTCTATTTCGTAATAATAACAATTACAGTTGTGTGTAGATCTATTTACAAGAATGCATAACGTTCAATTTAGAGAATCGATAATACCAAATTGAATCAAATTCAGAAATTTATCTGTCGAACGAATTTAAGCGTGCCTTTTAGTCGTAAAACGCTTCATCTAGAAGAGAGCTTTAAGCAATATTCGAAATGAAATATGCCTTTGATTGTTATCTTTAGTCATTACAGTGATAACTGACATGTCAACGAGACAACCTGATCATATAGCCGTCGAAATTACGACTCGTAAAATCATGCAAAATCACCCAAAAAGTTCGGAATACTTTGAAAAATTCTTATGAAAGCAAAAGACCCGCAAATAAGCAACCCTTTTGAAGAAATTACTTTACAATATAATACGAAATGGCGACACCTTGACCTTGTCGAAAAACTTAAAGATGATGGAGATAGATACCAACGAGGACCTACTAAGCATTATGTTATTATCCAGCCTACCAAAAAGCTACGAAAATTTTCGTTTAGCAATCGAATTACAATAAGGCACGCAAAAACAAGAAAAATTAGCAACAGGAAGAAGAATCGTACTGCAGAGGTAAATTAAAACATCTGCAGAAACTACTAAAACTGACAAGTGGTGTAAAGACAACGGTGGTACTACACACGTGTGCAATGACAGAAGTTTATTCCTATCTATGGACCCAACTGAAATCCTAAAACTGGCCTCGGATAAAACTTAGAAAATTAACGGGAAAGGAGTAGCTCATATAAAAAATCTGACTGAGAAAGATTTAAAGCAAGCTCTCCAAAATAAAACTATGAGGGGATTACATTTTAAACCTGAAGAAAACCTCTCTGACTGCGAAACATGTTTAAAAGGAAAAATGACAAACTTACCTTATCCGAAAGAAAGACGAGTAGAAACAAAAGCTCGAGAAAGATTTTACACGGTACACTCTGACATATGTGGGCCCATAGTTACTTTCATAGATGAATACAGCCGTTATGGTAAGGTGTATTTCATTGAAATTAAAAATGAAGTTTTACAGAAATTTAAAGAATAAAAGAAAGAGACAGAAACATTTACTAACCTCAAAATAAAAATACCGCAAACAGACAACGGAAAAGAGAATTTGACGATTATCTAAAAGAAAATGGCATATCAAGTCGTCTGTCAGCTCCGTATACACCACATAAGAAATATATTAGAATCCTTTTGGGCAGAGGCTATTCATACTGAAAATTATATTACCAATAGAGTGCCATCAAAAGCAACGAACGCAAAAACCCCTTTTGAGATGTGGGTTGGGTACACACCCTCAGTAAGACATTTTCAATGATTTGATACAAAAGTTTTTGTGCTAAATAAAAGAAACAAGAAAAAGTTTTCACCAAGAGGCACAGAAGTAATTATTGTAAGGTAATCAGAAAGTCTACAGGATTTGGGTAGAAAGTCAAAATAAAATAGCCAGAATTTAAAAATACTCACCCATACATTCCACTGGCTCTCGAACCTTCTCATGAACAAAACTCTGATGAAAATGAAGAACTTTCTGAAAATGAAGAATCATCTGACAGAGAACATGAAAAACGAGAAAGTGACCATTATGAAGAATGTGACCAATCTGTTGACGTAGACACCCTAACACGACCTGAAAAAGAAGCAGGAAATTAAAATCTGGACATACCTCAAAAAGAAAAGAGACCTGAAAGAGAAAAGAAAAAGCCAATATTGACAGAAGATTACTATTTAGAAGATGACTTAGAAGAAAGTATGATATCCACAGATACAAATAATCCTGGTGAAGAAAATAAAAATAATCCAATAAAAGCTGAAATAAAAGCACATCAAAAATGAAACTTGGAAAATAATAAAAAAGGACAAAGATATGAATATCATAGACTATAAAATGGTACTAATAAAAAAAAATAGGAAACAGTAGAAACAAAAAAGGCAAGTCTAGTGGCACGAGGTTTTATCCAAAAGGGTGGAGTTGATTATAATGAAACATTTGCACCAATAGCATAGTTAAATTCTAGTAAGTCAGTAGAGAAAGGATTGAAGCTGGTACAAATGGATGTGATAACAGCATATTTAAACGGGGAGCTAGACAAAACAATCCTAATGAAGGTGCCAACTTGAGATTATGGTAGAAGAAAGTGACTTAACCATCTGCAATAAAGCAAAAACAATGTTGGAGGATTTGAGAAAATATAAAGGAAATGAAGTCTGCCTGCTTAAAAAAGCCCTATATGACTTAAAACAATCAGGACGACAATGCCATAAAAGACTAGATTCTGAAATAAGAAACATTGGTTTTGAACTATCCCAGACAGGCCCTTGTGTTTGTTTACATATTGAGGAAAGGAGGATATGAAATTATAATCACAATATATGTTGATGACCTAATAATAAGTAAAGAATAGTCTGAAAACAAAATTTCGTATGAAAGACTTGGGTGAACTGAAATACTATTTGGGAATAGATTTTAAATGTGAAAAATAATACATAACAATGGACCAGAACAGATATATGAGATGTTAAAGAAATTAAAAATGCAAGATTCAAAGCCTATCTCAACACCCCTAGAGACAGGGTTGAAACTAAAAAGAGAAGAAAACCCAAATATCAACTTACCTTACAGAAACTTGATTGGAGTCCTGATGTATTTATTTGTGTCAACACGCCCCGATATTACGCATGTGGTGAGTTATCTCAGCCGTCAAATCAATTCTTGCTATGGTGTAGAACACTGGAAAGCTGCTAAAAGAATACTTAGGTACCTAAAAGGGACAAGAAAGTTAATATTCTTAAGGAATGAAGATGCTAAATTGAAAGGATATGCTGATGCAAACTGGGTATTCTGTTCTCTTGATAGAAGATACTATACTGGTCTTTGCTTCATAAAGAATGATGGTGCTGTCAGCTGGGAATCAAGAAAACAGAAGACAGTGGCCTTATCAACTACGGAATCCGAATACATGGCTCTGACAGAATGTGCAACAGAAGCAATACATCTGGAAAAGTTAGAAGCTGATTTAGGAAATAAGCAAACATAACAAATAATTTAAAAATACGTATTTATAAATTATTAGTTAATTTTCTACAACGAACTGACGGATTTTAATATATTTTATTATTCAAAACATAACAATCTACAATGATAATCAAGCTGCATTGAAATTGGTGATAAATCCTGTAATCAGCACCAAATTAAAACATATAGATATTAGGCAACATTTTATAGAGGAACTGATACAGAGTGGAAAGATAAATTTTGCATATAAAAGAGCCGAAGAGATGATTGCTGACATACTAACAAAGGCACTGCCACGAACCAAGTTTGAAGAGTGTCACAGAAGTCTTGGGCTGCAGCAGAAGGTATTCCGAGAGAAGGAGTGAGAGAAATCAATGGACTAGACTGTACACGGATTGACGTATTGCTACCGCCGCCAAATCAGTTGCCAATGTCACCTCTGTTGTGTGCCTTACTGATATTATTTTTTTTCATTTATGTATGTGCTACTAAAATCTTAATTTTTCTTATAACTATAGTGAATAAAATATTGTGAAAGAAAAACGCTGTATATTTTCGTTGCCATAAACCAATAGTCAAAATATTTAGAATTCAGTGGTTGATCCTCAATACAGTTTGGAAGGATTTATTTAATGGCATTTGCAAATTTTGTGAGAAGCATTGGATTCAATATAGTATGTTTATTAGTAGTATTTATTTTGGTAACAGCTCAGATATCGGTACCAAATTCTTTGTTAATTCATTAGAAACCAAAAATTCTCTTATCGTTGAAATCTTTTGTACATCGAATGCAATACAAACGATGTGTAGTAAACTTCCTTTTTGAAACGATGAAAAATCCTTGGGGTAGACTTTGCAATCTTTTAGTCGACGAAACACCTCTTCTGAGGTCGTCATGTGATCCTTGAACATTTTTCTCATCCCTATTATATCGTCAATGAAGATCAGATAGGTTTTCCAGAACATTGCGTTTAATGTTATCTCAATGAGTCGCTCGAATTTAAAAGAAGTGGCATGAAATTGCATTGTTATAAACCTGTTATAATCCTGTGGTAAATGCAGTCTTGTCTCGGTCTTCAGGAGTTACTTCCACTAGTTAATATCCGCTTTTGAAAAGAAAATAGACAATTTGACTAAAATGCCTTCTATTCAAGTCAGTATATGTTAATCAATTTTCTTTACTCCTAGTAAGACCAGTTAATCCAATAATGGCCAAATTCAAGACAAAAATACTTACTTATTTCAAACAAGTGATTCTACCTCCGAAGATTCTTCTTGATAAGAAGGTCTTCACTTTATTAAAATATCATTTATATTAAATCTAACTAATAATAAGTGGTTGATTTTCAAATTTTTATTCAACTCACTACAACTATTTCACGAACCTGTGGCTTCTTCAGGTGAAGAATATATAATCAGTTATATTTATTTATATATTAAAAGCATTCACTATCTTACGTATATGTGATTCAAAATTAAGTTTCTAGTTGAATTGAAATTTACGGGATTGAATCGATTTAAATTTATCACTTGCTTATGTACACCAACTACGTTTTATTGATAACAATTACCCAATAATGATCTTTCTATTGATGCGTGCGCGCTTTTGAAAATTAACGATTGCGTTTTGATAAACTGGACAGTCGAAAAATTAATTAATACCCAATTTGTCGGGAACCAACCAACTGGTGGGGTGACAGAGAGAGGTCAAGATGTATATTAATACAGAGTGTGGTAGTTAATGTGAAACCAGTCCGCACGTGTCTTTCATTCGCTTTCGATCAAGTGTGCGCGTGGTGTTTTGTTTTGATATTATTCTTTTTTTAACTACGATACAACATGAAGCAAAAAATGGCGATTTACGAGTTCGACGATATCGTCGTCCACAATGAGGTATGTTTTCTTTAATTAACACTCGCCGAGGAATTTAATTACGTTTTGTGCAATTGAGTAAAACTGGTTTCGATATTAGTGAGTGTGCGTTTCTGTTATGCAATTGCAATTGCGGTGTATTATTTCAAAACTATTATATCCTCGTGATAATTAGACTTTTTTTGATATTGGCACTTGTTTAAAACGTTACTAAATAATAATAATAATGTGTGGTTTTTGTACCGATTTAAAAAATACAAACCTTTTTGAAATTGCTTATGTAAGTAACAAATGATAATAATATTAAAATAATTAATAGATTACTTTTCAATCAAACAAAATTTACAATTCAAATTGGAATTCGATTTTATTTATTCAATACTTGCAGTAAATTTGCATAAAATATTAGTTTATTTTTACACAAATTTATATGAAATTAAAAAAAATAACTATGTTTTATTTTAGAAATGTATTTATTGACTTTTGATGCCAGTTTTAGAAGACGATCAACTTTTAGAAATATACAATTTTGATCATTTGTTTTGTATAGTTAACGATCAAATTTATTAATTCTTGTGAATTTAGTAGAATCTCAAAAATGTTTTTTTTGAGCAATATATTTTTTGCCTTTTTTCATATTTTGGACCAATTGATTGACTTATTGAAATGATTTTTCATATTCAACAGATGGAGGAGAGTAATATATGTTTTGCCTTTTTTCATATTTTGGACCAATTCATTGACTTATTGGAATGATTTTTCACATTCAACAGATGGAGGAGAAGGAATCCATCTTAGTAGGGTAGTGTTGGACTTCTACCGACTAAAACCACTCCTCCGCGATCGCTGTTGTTCTGACTAGTCCAGAAGTTTTTTATAGTAAAATCTTAATCGAATGATCCCTATTATTTTGGGGGTGATCCGGTCGTCCTATGTGGCGTTCTCCTCTAAAGAAGCAGCATGGCTCTAGGCTTTGGAGGCTAATTGAAGATCATTGAACTTCGAAATTTGTTATGAGCAACTTCAAAGTTAAACGGTTGTCTAAACGGACAAGCAGTTGATATCTATAATGGGGGGATTGTCAAATCCTTATTCGAACAGAAAGGGTGTTAAGTGGTATAGGGTAAAGATAGTACTTCCAGTAGTAATTATATTTATTTCTGTACTAGTTTCGAACCATTAGAAGGCTCATCATCATAATGGTTCAAAACTAGTACAGAAATAAATATAATTACTACTGGAAGAACTATCTTTACTCTATACCACTTAAGTTCAAAAACCAGTATCGATGAATCTACACCACTCAGAAAGGGTGTTATTTTCGAAGAATAAGTATGTTAGTAGTAACTAAAAAGTGAAAAAAAATAATGTTGGTTGTATTTACTTTCAAAACCAAAAAACAGTTCTTACTTTAAAAATTACCCTCGCAATTTATCAAATATAACATTTCTGGTGTTGTTTATTGAGGTCGCAACATTTTTCTACTTATTTAATTTATTAATTAAATTCAATTTACACCAAGATTGCTGCAATCAGTGAGTTTAATGATAATTATGAATGCGTTTACTCGTTAATATATAAAGTACCCATTAATTCTATATCGTGTTAATGTATTTAATTGTACATTTCTGAAAGATGTAGTTTATGACTTTCTACATACAGAGCATGTTAAAAGCTATTAATTAGGGTTAATGGTCACTAAGTAGAAATTGCAATTTGTTGATGAGAGAAATAACCCTTGCATAATATGCTAGATATCTTTGGTTTGGTAAATTAGAAAATAGTGAATTAATGATGTACTAACTGTAAATGTAAGGAAGTAATTTATTGTTAATTACATTTAATTGTCTGCAAGTCTACAATAGATGTTTTACTTTTGTATTACAACGATGCTATTTTCAAATTTAAAGTTTAAATTAATAATTAATATAAACGCTGCTTAAATTAATTATGGTCAGTAATTTAAAAATAAACCTAACCTAGTTAGATTATAGATTATATATGAGCTGTTAAAACTTTTAAACTAATCTAGTCATTAAAGAAATATTTATTTAACATGCTGTTTAACAATTTTTTTTTTTAAATTTGGTGTCTTTTCAATTTTCAATTAAATTACAGCCAAGAAATATAAAAAATAATACTGATAACCTTTTGTAAACAAACAATTTGCGTTATCTGGAAATATAACAATACAAAACTTGGAAGTGTTTACAGGAATAAATAAAATTACATACAGCTGTCCAAGAAGCGTCAATTGTTTTCGCCTTTGAAAACTGTGCATAATTGTTATCGTTTCGAGTTTCATGAACAGATAACAATTTCTTCCACAAACATAATTAATATTTACATTTCCATTAACACCTCGACGCGCCCAGTTCAATGATGAATGAACTCATGAGATTCGTCTGACCGTGATCTCAATTTTTGCCGAGGCCAAGTAGTCGCCGTGGTCGTCGTCACATTCGCGCCTTTCTGTTGCAAAAATGCACCACACACTCATGCATTATCATTTCCGTTATTAGTAATTTATTCATGTTGTCCGAAAACAAATAATTGACATTGTAAAAATTTATTGAGTTAAACAGGGTGCCCCAAAGGAAAGTTATATCTAATTGAACAATGAGAATAGAAGTGAGCCAACTATTGAAACTGTGTTAATTGTTTATCAATCTATACAATTTGAAACTTGTTTGTTTTTAAATAACCTTTGCAATCACTGCACTCATCAATTCGAACTCTAAAATTTCCATAGGGGTTAAATCAGGACTGTATGGAAGCCAATCCCAGCAAAAATGCCATTTAGTCTTGACATTAATAAAAATGTATATATAGGATGTTGTCTAGATGTACTTTATCTCTTCTGAGTATTTGTTACTGTAATACTGATATATCTTGTATACATTTTCTCCATTTATTTTATTTAAAACCTTTTTTCTCTTCTAATTACGATCTGTTGTCTAAAATTTAAGGGGATTTCTTCAAATATATCTTGCAGTTGCGTTGAGGCGTTTTTTACTGTCTTACTACATCAAAGACGAAGTACCTTTCCTCCATAATTTCTTAGAAAATCGTTGCTGAAACTTTCTTCTATTGCTGGTGTTATTTTTGGAAACTGAAGCACTAATATTGACTAACTCCTAACCCATCTTTCTATCAGTAAATCATATGAATGCTTTTGAAAAATTTTCCATTATTAATCAGTTAAATATTTCGTTTCTCTTCTGTTCAAGTCAAAGATAATTTAAATTAAATAATAATAAAATTTTATGATCTCTCCGCGATCTCTAAAAAATGTGATTGAAGCTTCTCTATGATGTCGCATATATTGTAGTGCTCAGACAAACCTTTTGATGTGTAGTCAGAAATTTCTATTTCATGTGCTTGCCTTGAATCAAATCTTTTATTAGAGAAGTATTTTTACGGCGAAAGAAAAGAAGTAATCGCTCTTGATTTCGAATATTTCCTCGTTTTTGACCTAGTCCAGATTGTCTGGAAAATTGTTCAGCTTCCAGAAAATAATTCCATAGACGTTGGAAACAGAAGGACTAATAACTAGTGGCTTGTACTTCTCTTGGATGTCTCTACTTCTAATCAATAACTTATTGGCAACAAAATTTATTTTTGGTCTTTATAGAAATAATTCAAAACACACCTAAACAATTTGTTAACATCGTTCTTGATATTTCTTTTAAATATATAAATCATAAATGACAGTACTACTATTTGGCTATCAACCACGTGTTTGATGGATATCGGTTATCCAACCAATTGTAGGTCCGAAAATTATTATTATTTTACTGCAAATATTATTATTGAATGTTAAAACATTTTTGTATTAAAAATCTGCATGACTTAATTATCCAATATCTCATAGTAATCAACGCAAGAATATTTGGGTCGTTATCAAGGCGACCACTTTATTAAGGAACAAAAATAATTACTTCCGTTGCCGCTATCTTCAAATTCTGTCCTTGCTGCAGGCTGTGCGTTCTATACATTCCTACTTTTTATTTTATTGTAAGCGGGCGTTCGCGAAAATAACCTTCAGGTAGAAAGAATGTGGAATTTCTTACCATAAAACGCTCTATTTTTTATTTCGATTCCAACTGATTTACGACAAAATTTTCTACACTTACCTTATAGAATACAAATCATTATTATATTTAAGTTGACACATTCCATTTCGAGGGGATCTTTTCAAGTATATCATGCAACTGGTATTTAAGAAAGTCCTGTAAAGAATTTGCATACTCCTTGTGAATAATTGTCAGAAAATCTTAGTCGAAACATTCCACTTCTTCTTACGAAAGTATTGCCTAATAATTAATTGGTTTTGAAAGTTTATAAATCCATCTCTGGTGAATTTTGTTTTCATCAGTTAATAATAATAACATACATTCACTGTCATATAAAATGCACCACCCAGAAAGAATAATAATTGATGCGAAATAATTGTTTATTCGTCGGTACAAAATCATTAAACTTATATGGGCATTGAAGAATATTTACTTTATAAGCAGTTTTATTCTGAAGTGGTCACAGTGACAGTTCATAATGGCCAGAATAAGACAACACCCAAATTTTTCCCAAACTTCGAAGTTTGATAGGGGTCGACATGATAGAAGCAGATTTATCGTTTCTTATCATTCCACGAAATTGGCAGAAGAGTAAATCGTCATCACACAACTGTGGCGAGAATATGGTCTTCCTAGTCAGAAGAAGGCAGCAATATCTTCTGGCTGGAAGACCTCCCCGACCTAGTAACGCCCGTGAAGATTCTAAGTTGGCCACACAGAACCAATATCAAATAACTAGATATGTTGCCTTAGATTTAGTAATAACTGCAAATCGACAGATTTCAATGGCGACGCGAATTGCGCCTTTTGGCCTCCATTCTTACCATCTATTTAGACGTCTTCCACTAACCCCACCTCAGAAAGCGGCTCGTATGGCTTGGTATCAAGAGCGGCAATGTTGGGTTGATGAATGGAACAACATCACGTTTAGCGATGAATCCAGGTTTTGTTTATGGAAGAATGATGGACGTAGAAGGGTGCGTCGATATCGAGGAGAACGAATAAACTTTTGTTTGTTGAAAGACAACATACAGCTTTAACACCGGGTATCATGGTGGTGCAATCAGTTTGGAACGAAAATCACTTTTGATGTTTATTCCAAGTTCATTAAACGCTCGTCGATACATTGATAATGCCTTGGATTCCGTCGATGTGCCATTTGTGCAGACGCCACCTAATGGAATTTTCAGGCAAGATAACTCTAGACCCCACAAGGCAAACATTATAAGGATGTTCTTGGAAGAAGCGGATTTGCAAATGTTGCCTTGGCCAGCAAGGTCTCCTCAGACCTCTTGAAAACTTAGTTGATCTGAGACTTCAGTTAAAAGTTGCTTGGAATGAGATGCCTCAAGCAGATATAGATCATTTGATTCTAAGTATGCTTAGAAGGGTAAATTCTTGCATTGTTTTTCTGTTATTTATTTATTTATTTATTTAGTTATTAATCTTTGGTCTTTTTTCTTAAAAATTACAAATATTACAAATCATTACAATAAAAAAACATACGTCAAATTTTGGGCGATACAGCACGGGCGGAGTTCACAATTGCAAATCGTTAAATTAATTTTTTTTTCTTTTGATAGTTTAATCATTTTGTATCAATGAATAAACAATTATTTTCACCAAGTTTCGCATCAATCGTATTATTCTTTTTGGGTGGTGCAATACATATAATATTCAATGTAGATAAGTACCATTATCAAAAAACCATGTTATAGAAATGAAGGACATCATTTGACGTTGGAAGAAAATTTGGCTCCATCAAGAGAGTAGCAGAACTTTTAACATTTGATGTGCTAAGTTTGATGTGCTAAAATATTCACTTTACGTCAAGGAAACCAGAAGTTGCTATTCAAAAACTATCCTATCAATTTGATCAAATGGACGAAAGGATAATCATGAGCTTATCAAAGAAATCCATTTCATCATCACCAACAGATACTAGATTCTGGTATACAGTTATTCATGCTTATCTAGAAAGATTCTAAATTCTGAAATACAGTTATTCATGCTTTTCTAGAAAAATTAATTTCCAACATGCAATTGACACCGTTTAGATTATATTTTATCGAATAATAATTTAAAATTAAATTGGCGAGTCATCTATAGAATAAGTAAACATCATTTCGAACTTTAAAATACGTGCGACTTGTTTCGTCATTCTAGGAAATCGCGCTGATAATAAATAGCGATAAAATTTATTTTTTGATAAGTTATCGGCTATGAGTTACCTATGAGTGTATTTGTAAGTCGTCACAATCTTAAGGTTTAGTCGATAATTAATCGTGTTCAATACCAAATAAGTGATTCAATTCTTTGCGAATAACAAAATAACAAATATGGACGAAAATACAAATCTTGAGGGAAGTTCGAACGTAAATCCAAGGGTAAGTGTTAATTTTTAATAGAAAATGTTACATAATTTTGTAAAATATGGAATTATGTTCTATATATATATATAACGTTTTACAAATAACTGTTTTGTATTTTTTTATGCAAATATTGTTTACTTATTGGTGATTTTATTTCACCTATTTGATATAGATAAGAAAACAGGTATTTTTTTTATAAATACCAACTATCTTCTTTCAATATCGTTTGTGTATATTTGTTTATGCAGTAGATCTATTCTTCTATTTAGTTAAAGAATTTTGACATACCCATATGTCGGAATATTAATCTATTTTTATATGTCAGGTATTCTGTGTCTAGCATTTAGAATCTGCCTCCATTTTTAAATATGTTTATTTTTAACAGTCTATTGGCTAATAGAAAAAAAAAAAATTCCCTGAGCTCTCAGTATGTTTTCATTTCTAGTGAATATATCTTTTGTAATTTATCCTTATGCTAGAATTCTTCTTCTTTCAAGTCATAACAAGTTTTAAGATGGAACCACCCTTATGTTTAATCTGGATTTCGTTTATATTTTAATGTTTTGGATACAGTACCAGCGTTTATCTGAATTTCCCCAGCTTACAATTAACTGAAGTCTTTCCAGCCATCCTGCAACTTGACACTGCGAAAAGTATTTAGCACAACCAATTTTTGGATTTTTTTTCCACAGAGATACTCTTACATGCAGTCATTTCTGTATAATTTTGACAATTACTTAACAGCTTCTCTTGTCTCCTTTGGATTTTGATTTTATTCATCTATAATAAACAAGAGTTTTTCATCATGTAAATAATAACTTAAAACTGGTGCTGTTTTCATATTCCGCTTTCTAATTAACACTATTTCTATCATTATTTTGAGTACACCCATTTTCACCAAAAATGGTTGTACAAGGTGGGGCAAAAGTCCCGCTATTATTTTGATTGTCATAACTTTGCTCAAAGAAAATATAAGTAAGTTTGGTTTTCATAAAAAGTTTATTCGGTCTTTACATTTTTTTTTGTTATGACTGAAAAATTACATCGGCTAAATGGTGACCGCGATTCGCTATGCAACTTTCGGCTCTTTTTAGGGCATTTTTCATGACATCCTTCAACATATAGGGCTGAATTTCATCAATTTCGTGATGGATATTGTCTTTAAGATGTTGAATTGTTTGGGGCTTATTACATAAACTTTTGATTTTAAAAAACCCCATAAGAAAAAGTCTGCTGCTGTTAAATCCGGAAATCTGGCTGGCCATGCTAAATCGCCACCTCGCGAAATTCGTCTTCGTGAAAAAACGGCATTCAATAATTGAATTGTTGAACGAGCTGTGTGTGCTGTGGCCCCATCTTGCTGAAACCACATGCCCTCTAGTCCTTGCTCTTCTTGCACAAGAAAATTTCGAATCATGTCTTGGTACCGTTCAGCATTAACTCCAACTCCTTGGTCATTTTCAAAAAAATAGGGACCAACGATGTTTCCTGCATGAATACCACACCATACAGTTGTTTTTAGTGGATACAATGATGTTTCATGAATTGATTGAAGATTGTGTGTTCCCCAAAATCGTTCTTGTAGCGTATATATATCCATAATAAAATTTGGACGTTTACACAACACAATGGTTAAAGCGAAACTGAGCTAAAAGTCACATAACCAAGATGACGAGCAATCAAAATGGTAGTGGGACTTTTGCCTAACCTTGTAGTTTTCTTTAGAAAGGTTTTGCAGAATTATTATTTTTTTATATTATAGCTATTTAAATAACTCAATTTTTATGTTATTTTATCTTGTTAAATTTACAAATTTTTATTGAAAATTCCTCAGTAACATTCAAGGTCGTGTCGAAGGCGCGCACTTCATTGGGGTAGGTCAAGAGCACGCTAGGTCAATGTACTATCAATTGAGGTAGGCCAAGAATGCTCGGGGATAAGATAAAATATGTTGAGGCAGGTCGGGAGTACGCTAGATCAATTCATGTCACATTCTTGTTTACGTTAATCGATAAGTCGTTGGGGTAGGTCAAGAGCACGCTAGGACAATGTCATATCAATTAAGGTAGGTCAAAAATGCGCGGGAATAAGATAAAATATGTTGAGGTAGGTCGGGACTACACTGTATCAATTCATGTCAGATTCTGGTTTACGTGTATCGATAATTCGTTGAGGTAGGTCAGAAGTACGCTAAGCCATGTACTATCAATTGAGGCAGGTCAAGAATGCTCAGGGATAAGATAAAATATGTTGAGGCAGGTCGGGAGTACGCTAGATCAATTCATGTCACATTCTTGTTTACGTTAATCGATAATTCGTTGAGGTAGGTCAGGAGTACGCTTGTACAATTTATTATTGATTAATGCAGGTTGTGAACAAGCTGGGGTGATGTATGAAATAATTGAAGTGTGTAAGAAAAATTAACAATAAAAATTTGATATAATTGCAATCTTAAAGAAGATATTTTTAAACAATACGAATTTTGTTGAAACCAACTAGAAGAGTAATCACGTAGTTTCTTTAAAAAAGGTAAAAATCTACAAAGAAAAAGTTGGAATTTTACAGAAAAAAAATCGAAACATTTCCAATTGTTATTAAAATAAAATTAATTCAAATTAAATAAAAATAGTAATACAAAATTTTAATAGTTAAAAGAAAAAATAGTTAAAAATTTGCTATAAACAAATGAAAATTTATTTAAAAAACTTTAATGAAAACAAATAGTATAAAGCACTAATCAAATAAGTTGCTTAAAACAATAGAAACAATATCAAAAACTTGCATAATATATAGTTAACGATTTAAAATTGAAAATTTCTTTTGAAAAATTATAATAAAAAACAATTGGCACTGTTATATAGTTACAAACAATTGAAAATTTGCCAAAAAGAAACAGTTGCTAACCTTAAGAAAACAAATAATTTAAAACAATTGCTAATTTGTAAAAAATCTAATTTTCAAAGAGAATATAAAAATAATTGTGCGTATTTATTTAAAAATCAATTTATCATAAGTAATTGATTAATGGTTGAGGCGTTCACTTCGTGATACATCTTGAATATTTAAATAAAGTAAAACTCACTTTGTTAATATCACACTATTTATTTAAAAAGTGACTCGAGTTTCGATCAACAGCTGATCATTTTCAAACTTAAAGTTTGAAAATGATCAGCTGTTGATCGAAACTCGAGTCACTTTTTAAATAAATAGTGTGATATTAACAAAGTGAGTTTTACTTTATTTAAATTATCATAAGTAATTGAAAAATGATTATAAATTTACTTATAATAATTGAAATCCAAAAAAAAATTAAATAAATTATTTTGACAAATTGATAATTTGCTAAATAAACAGTTTGATCGTTTAAAAATACCTCAAAACTTATATAACAATAAAATTGTATTAACAGAAGAAAAAAACTAAAAAAATCAAACGAAATAATTGATATATTCTTGCAAAACCAATGAGAATTAATAAAAATAGAATAAAACACTCTTAAAAGAAACAATTAAAATTTGAAATTGAAATTTTGATATAAACAGTTAACGTATAAACAACAAACAATTGCTAATTTAGCAAACAAAATAGTTAAAAACGTTTAAAAAAATTAAACACATATATAATTAAAATAAACAGATTAAAACAATTGATCGGTTAAAAATACGAAAACATTTCGTAAAAAGAACTTTAATACATTTTATTATTGATAATTTGCAAAACAGTTGGAAATATTACTTAAAAACTTAATAAGATTGTAGTTATAGAAAAAAATAAACAAATAAAATTTGTTGATATATTTTTACGCTTAAAACACAACTGAAAATTTGTCATAAACAGTTTATTTAAAAAATTATTTTAAAAACACAAAAACTTGAGAAATTTGCGTAAAACAATTAGAATTGCAACAACTTAATATTTTCCAAAAAAGAAAACAATTGACAACTCTCAAAAGCAAAAATAGTTTGAAACAACTGATAATTTGTTTAAAAACAATTGATTTTTTTGTAAGACTAAAATAAGTTGAAGTCTTATATATAAAGAACACAAAGGAAAATTTCTTTAAAAAAATACGCAATTGAGAATTGGTTTAAAAACAGTTGAAGAATTACACAAAAAAAAAATTGAAATTTTGACTAAAAAGTCATTGAAAAATTGAAAATAAATAATAAATACAACGAACTAAAGAATTTTAATACATTTTATAAAAATAAATAGTTTAAAACAATTGATAAATTGGTGAAAGAAAGGTCTTAACTTGTACAAGATAATGATTTTTTTTCACTTTGATATATTATGAGTACAGTTTTTCATTGTGTCTATTTTAATAATTCTTTTGCTTGCTCTTTAAAAGTAGTTTTAATATTTTAAAGGCTCAAATTTAACAATAAGTAAATTAAGAATGATTTTGGATTTTAGAATAACAGAAATGAAATAAATATTTGCATAAAATATGCAAATCCTCTTTTCTTCCGGTCGGTCAACACTGTAATAATAATTCTCACTAAAATTCAAACATCTGGCCACCCAATGTAACGCAGGTCAGTCCTTCCAAACGTTTTCTTAATAATTCTTAGCGAAAGATATTTTTATGGTAATTCGTATTCTTGTATACTAGGAAAATTTACTCTTCTGTCCATTTTAAAGCCCAAATATAAGTTTTATGGTAATTTGTATTTTTGGATACTTTCTGTAGAAGATATGTATACATAGGTATTTTACTTTATCATATTTAAGCAATTTTCTTTTCTCCTGACTATTTTAGAAAAAAAAGTATAATAATTTTAAAATATACAGAATTGTATACTCTATTTAATACCGACATACATGGAATTGGGTAGATTACATTTCTAAAATAATACCAATAATTGTTGTTATTTTTTTAATTATACAAACTGAATAGTAAATTACGTAAAACTAAAATTGACATTGCTCATTAATAGGCGCATTTAATCACTTCGAAAGCGATTTTTGCGTGTTTTCTATTTCTAATTAAGAATTCACTGGAATATCAGTTTTGAACCTTTTTTTTATCAGATGATACTTTATTAATATCACACACGTGATTCAGTGACAATAGTTTCAACTTCTACAAGGCGATTATCAAACTGTAAGTCGGCTTCAAGCATCCAGTTTTTTTTATCATTATCCTTCTTCTCTAAAATTATTAGTAAAGTAGAAAATTGCGTAATATGATTTAACATGTTAAAAAAAACACACTACCATATTCTAAAATCGGTATATTTTTACCATAGGATAAAACGATCTTTTGATATAAAACAACAAAGTTGTGAGGGTTTAACTTTTATTGTTAAACACTGCAACATGTTTCACCACACAGCCACTCTGTGATGAAACAAGTTGCAGTGTTCATATTAATTAATAATATTTAAAAGATCTTTCACTTGATTGTATATTTTGATGTTCAAAACATTTGTCGCAAAGATCTCTTATTTATTATTTTGCGCATTTGTAAAGTTCCTGACCTTCCGGGCAAACTCGAAAACGTCACGTTGGGGTCACAAGGAAACCGGAACGTAATAGACAACATGTCCTTGTGTATTGATCTCGTCGGTTCAGTGACGTCGCGGGGGTGTGAGCGTCCGGTGGCCAATGACACGTCCATCTGGCATCACATGAGCTGACGTCATTCGCGAAACGGGGGTGTGGCGGTAACGTCAAGGTGACCCATCCAGAAAATACACTACGGCATTCAGTTTAGCAGGTAGTGTCTGTCTGGTGGTAGTGTTTCGATTTCGGCGGTCAACACATAGACATACACAAAAAGCATCAAGATGGTCTGCACGAAAAAAATAACGACTGAACCTGTTCTAAACGAAGTAAGTTGATGTTTTAAATAATATTTAAGTAATCAATACAATATTTTCGTTTAAAAAACTTCATAAGCGTATTTACAATGTTAACTTAACGATTTTTAAGATATATGTTTTGTATCTGTTGTAGCAAATCTAAAAACAAAAACAACTTTGTATTACTGGTCATATTCAATGTGTTTTTCTGAGATGTTAATTTCCTTAGGAAAAGATTTATAAATATTAAGTTTTTATTATTTGTTTCAATGAATAATAAATTAAGTAGTTTAATATATTTTGATCATATTCCAAACAGTGTTTTGGGTGTACCAAATTAATTTTTGCAAAATTGTTTCTGTTATTATCTTCGAATGAAACAAACTATGAATTTTATCTGTTTTCTTATAACATTTTTACTTTCTTTTGATAATGGTTATCAAGTTTTTGCTATGCCTTCAATTGTTTATGAATGCAAAACAAACTTTTAGGAATTTTATATGTTCTTTTAAATGTGTTTTCATTGTATTTTTCATCTCTTTATAAAAGCCATCATCGTTTTGTAGATTCGAATTATATATTTTTTTTTACTTTTCAAATTGTGCTTTTTATCAGTTGCCTACGAGGTGTTTCAGTCCTTCACATAAACTTAAAACTGAGGTTTACCTTACCCAACCTAAGATGTTTTCTGTTGTATTATTTCAATAGAAAAAAACATGCTGTATCAACTGCAACATTATTAATTAACTTTATTCTGCTGCGATACAATTCTTAGTGCTTTTCAATTATTGGAGCAAATGTTATAGAATAAATCATTTAAAATATAATCCGTAGTCTTCCAGCTTAGATTTAAATGCCTTAATAGTGTAATTCTATTTTCTTTTAGTTCTTCACTGAGAAGAGATGAACTGATAAATTGGTGATTGGGATACTTAAGTATGAGTGTAGTTCAGTGGTTCTAGGTATTTACACGTGATTTAGGATATCAAGATTATGTGATATAAAACTAAGCTTTTTTGTCATCGTTGTGCTTCTTAAATAGTATTTTTGCCCATGCTCCTTTGTTTTTGTAAGTAAGACTAATAAAATTTTGAGCTCTCTTTTGTAATTTGTAAGATTGTAGGTATCGATTTTCAATAGACTAGTTTTATTCCAAGGTGTTTGAAGGGAAGAGGTTGTAAAATTATGATCTGTTTAGACGATGGAAATGGATGATTAAATTCGATTTATTGGTGTTTATTGTTACTATCTACTTTGCAAACCATGTAGTACCGATTACCCTTTATAATATTTTATGCAGGATGGGAGAGTACGCGTATCATCAGTATATAGGAGTGGTTATCCTGAATGATTGATATAATGACATTTCTGGTGGTATTTATTATATATGTACATATTATACAGGAGCAGTGATGAAGGACAAATTAAAAAAAATGCATTGCTAGAGTACAGAAGCTCCGAATTTGATGTTTATTTATTTATTTATTTGTCTATTTTAATTCAGTGCTAACAAAAAAACCTAATACATACAACAATATTATAAACAATTTAGACTGCACAAGAATTGGGCTTAGTTCATGCTAGATGATATTCTACTCCTACCCTGAAGAAGTCAATTTGTCCCTAATCTGGGAATTAAATGTCAACTTGACTGACGTTTCGGATTTGCATGACTCTATCTGATAAAAAACTTTGTTGAGTTGTATTCCTTAAGAGTTGTATTTGTCTATCATTTAAAAACAACCCTTTTATCAAAAGCTTTTTGTATATCTAAAAATACTATGGTGGAATTTTTGGGTTTGAGGTAAGAATTATTAGCAACAAGAAACTAGTTAGATGTTATAGAAAGCCAAGTTGGTAAAGGAAACATTCCAGAAGACATTTGCTTTAATGATGATTAAAAAAAACGTCGTTGTAGAAAATTTGCTTCGTAAATATACAATTGTTAATTATTTAAAGTAATTGTTGGCTGTTTTGTTTTTCAATTCTTTAAAGATCATTCAAGAAATTATTTCACTTTCAGATGCTTTTTGTTGTAATTTTTATCTATTTACAAAAGCCAACATTTTTTGCATTGCTACATGATAAGCTGCTAGGAACTTACTATTACTACAAAATAGTTTTATAGTATGTTTTTTTTTACTTTCAAGTTTATATTTGTTTATTCTTTTCTTTGCAGAAAATGTTTATTATTATTATTTTGAAATAATAAAAAAGTCTTATATAAAAGTTGTAAGGCTTTGAAAGTATACATATCTGTAATATATTGGAATATACAGGGTGGCCCAAAAAATTGTGGTGAATTAAGGTTACATTTTTTTAACAGAAATTAAGTATGGCCTTGGAAAATAATCTGAAAATCAAGTTAAAATTAAACACACAAGGAAATTGAACATTTTATTAATCATGCGTTACACCTAATTTTTTAGTTTCCTCGATGTCATGACATTTTGATCAATTGCAAAACTCAAAATAAATTCCAATAAACCATTTAATCAGTTAACATGCTAGGGGAGCTCTGGCCAAACATGGCCAACATTAGGCATAACCCTCCAAGCGTTGAGCTGTCCTTTGCTCGTCACCTTGGGTGGCTAAATGAGTGATAGAACAACGAATAAATCGAATAAAGCGTTCAATTGTTATAAACAAAAGAAATAAAAAATTTTGAAACTTTGAAGACAAATTCCGGCTTAACCGTAAATTTTTGGATATAGATAAGTTGTGTTAAATCATCATATTTTGATCCCAGGAATCTATGGTCCAGCCATTTCCCCGCATTAACGGGACACCCTGTATATTCCCACCTACGTTACGGACTGGTATTTTGGGGAAGTTGCGTGAGCGTTAATAGTTTATTTCGTCTACAAAAGAGAGCAGTTAGAGTCTTGACTAAACTTAAATACTTTGATAGCTGCAGAGGAGTATTTAGGACTAATAAAATTTTAACATTATGTGCAATATACATTTTTTAGTAAGAAATTTTATGTAAGAAATTCAGAAGCATCACTTGCGATTAGAAAGTCGAAATTATATTCTTTTTTTTATGTAATATGGAACCATACAGTTTGGATGTTTTTTTTTCTAAATGTTGATAACTATGTATTTTATATTTTTTATGACGTTTTTTTCTTGTACAACCATTTTTTGTAATATTTGTCTTGGAAAAATAAATGTATGTATTATTATTCTTATTATAACGTATGGTTTATAAAAAATGTACAAAATTGACAGGAGTATCAAAATAAATAGTAATATACGGGGTGATCCATTTAAGAAAATGCAATTCTTAATTAACCACAATTTTGTGGGCCACCCTGTATATTCCAATTTATTTCAGATAAGTAGATTGTCAAAAGCCTTAAAACGTTTTGCTAACTGCTGTACCTTTTGAAATAATCGGCCGTTCTGGTAATTTCTCCTAATCCTGTATAAAATAGGAAATTGATAGGTATTATATATATTCTATCTTACAAATTGAACAATATGATTAGATAAGATTAAATAGTGACGGAAAGGAAGGCGCGATTCGTTAATGGGTTAATCCACTAGATTACGGCAATTCCTTGTAATACACGAAAAGTCTAATATGATTTATGAATTATCTAAATTCCGCAATATAAAATTTAATGCTAGACAATAATAAACTAGCATCTTTATTACGATTATTACTTTATTATCTTATTACGACAAGCAACACCAACGTCAATCACAAACAAATATAAAATAATTACAATGGCCATATAAATCTTAATAGTTTGCTTAAATTACATTAATTAAGTATACTTCATCCGGCAGTAAAAACGTCTGTATTTCTTCTTGTAAAAAGTTTCCGAATGTGATTTCATTATTTTTTTAATTTTAAAAGAAATTACACTTTGTTGATAATCACAATACTGATTCCAAGATGTATCATAAAGCAATGCCTTCCACCATCAATCAATCATCTTCCTGTTTGCTTTTCAAAAGTTTGTTTCTTGTTACTAATTTTAGTTAATGATATTATTGATTAATTTTGAAAATTTTTGCACTTAACTTAAGGTATCATTAAAATTTGATAACTTAAGGTATCATTCAAATGAATAATTAGTCTATGATTGATTAATTTCTCACTAAAATATTTTTGTTTTATTTTGATTGTGGTAGACCAGAGAAATCTTCGGGTTTCATCTGAACATTTTCCTTTTGACCCCCTCTTGTAACTCACGTTTTTGTAAATTCTGCTTTTGTAAACTTTAGTGGTCAATAAATATTATTATTATTATTATTATTATTAAAACACTTACTATTTTTTTTTCTCTGACTAATTTTGAATATTGGATATTCTCAAGGAAATTAGTTTTGATCATTAGAATGTTTACGACCGTTGCGAGGTATGTTTTCATTAATCAAGAATAATTAGTCACTCCGTATATAATAAAAACTAACCGCTGTGAATTTTCCGTATATGTGATAACTTTAATTGATGGATAATTTGCGGTGGCGATGAAAATTTCCCTGACGTAATAACTTGATTTTTTTACGGTCGACCTGCGGTGAGAAGTATGCGCGCATCTGGTCACGTAGATTATTACCACCCTGCGAAACCCAAATCAGTAGTTAAAGAAAAAAATTAACTAATTGCGTTACCTTCTTAGAATTTTGCGACATTCTCGTGTTTGTCGGTGGCATGTTTTCAATTTTCCAGTCACGAGACGCGCGATCAATTGCACTTAATTGATAGGTTTAAGTGTTTAATACAAACATTACAAGGGCAAAGAACTTTTAATATTGATTTGCGTTAAGAAAAAATGCTATTTACTATACTTGTTAAAATATAATCCACAACATCTTTTAAATACTGGATTGATGATTGCTTGTTGAAATTCCATATCACTTAATAAAATACTGACGATGTGACAGTGAACACCAGTTCGGTCTTCCATGTTATTCATTTGTTTGAGGAAACGGGTTCTGTAAATCCACCATGTAAGTGCTAAAAGGAACGGAGGCCTCAAAGTGAAGTAGCTGAAACGCAGGAAATTATAGCTTATAAAATGATAACAGAAAATTACACGTTATCAACAAGAACTCTTGCAGAAAATCCAGAAATTAATGCCGGAAAATCAAACTACTTAAAAGGAAGTCTTTCAAAGTTAAAACAACACAAGAGGTTTTCGCGGATAATCATGGTCGTGGAATTTTGTGAAAATGTGATGGATAGAGAAAACAATAATTACGAATTTCTTCAAAATATTCTGTTTAGTGACGAATCGACTTTCCCGTTACATGCTCGTCATAATCCTTCGGTAGTGAGATACTAGTCCGACGAAAATAAATTTAACAACTCAGTACTCCCAAAAACTTAACGTTTGGACCGGCATTCTGGGGGAAAAATTATAGGGGAATCTAAATGACCAAAAGTATTTGGAACTGCTTGAGAACTAAGTGATACCAGCAGTACAATGCTTACAGAATATTGATATGGCCCACATCTGGTGTACGACGGATGTCCTGCTAGGGAATGTTTAAATCAAATATTTCGTCGTCGCCATCAAGATCTCCTGATTTGTCCCCTAATGTTTTTTTCTTTTTGGCCATATAAAGCAAATAATTTATACTCATCACCATCAAAGAGCTAACAACGTGGATGACCTCAGATGAAAAATCAAGCCACTCTAAATATTACTCCTCCCACGTTAAAAGACACGCGTCAAGAATTTTATAATCACCTAAGATATTGTTTGGCTCACCAAGAAGATGTTTTCGAACATTTAATACGATGAAAATTGTTGTTATTTGTTATTCGTTACGTTAGAATTGTGTTTGTTAAAATAGTATAATTAAAATATCGTGTAAATATGTTTATTTTATTAGAAATTAGAAATTACTGATTATTTCCCGTTGGTCAGTTCATTAAAATATGTGGCTCAGCTATGTAAAAAAAAACTGGCGTGGTAACTAAGTGTCAAGTAATGCATTCAAATGCCCGTATTCAAAATTTCAGGGGACAAGGCGATCTCTGTATACACCTGTATACACCTAATTTCAACCCAGTAGAATTTTTCTCCTTAATTGTTTAAGGTTTTGAACATATTCAAATGCCCAAAGGAAGATTCTGAATCTCTCTATATTCCAAATGCTTGGTATTCTTGTTCCCTGTACTTTACTCCCTTTTGATTCTGCATTGTTACAATGTTTACACTGTTTTGGGCATGGTTTGCAAAATAAAAATGTTAACCATTCTAGCTAATTGTTTGTCATCGAAGTCAAAATCTTATATCTTTTCTAACCATCTTGCGATTTGCTCTTTTAGATTTTTTTGTATTGCAGAGGCCATTTAAGCATTTAAGAGCTATATGGTCGGTTCTACCACATGGACACTTATAAAATGCTCCATCCACTTAACTACTGCAAGTAATTCTTTTTTTCTCTTGCAGTAATTGTGCTCTAGTTTTCGCAAGGTCTTACTAAAATAGTCGATAACCTTCTCTTGTCCATTTCTGATTTGTTGTAAGACAGTTCAAATGGCCACGTTACTTGCTTCGGTATCTAATACAAATTTTCCACTTGATAACTGATAACTAAAATGGAACGCATAAAAGTGCATTCTTCAGTGTTTGGAACGCCTCCTGACATTAATCGTTCCTATGCTTCCTTTGATGAGTTAGCAGTTTAGTCATATTGGAAAATTCTGCAACGTATTGTTTTTAATAGGTTAATAATCCAAGAAAACTTCGATGTTGATGTATGGTAAATCCTTTTATACTGACCATTCTAGTAGCATTAAAATCTTTTGCACATCAATTGTAACATCTTTACTAAAAACGTGTCTTAGGTGCTTCTTGTTTCGAAAAGATTACAACTCCTTGTGCTGAGTTTCAATTTATAATCTCTTCTAAATTCTTCATGTGGTCCATGGAGGTTTTTCTCATCACGATAATATTGTCGAGATATACCAGATAGGTTTTCATATTCTCATCATTAATCGCAGACCCATTATTCAAACCAAATGGTATGATATTGAATTGCCAAAATCCTGTTATTATAGTAAATGCCATCTTCTGTCGGTCTTTGGGAGCTACTCCTACTTACCAATATTCGTTTTTAAGGTCTTAAGCTCTTCGAGAAAATAGTAGATCCAGCCAATCGTTTTACAATGTGCCCAATTCGGTGTAGCGAATATATGTCCTTTTACTCACATTATTGAGTTTTTTTCTTAACCAATATCCAGCAAAAGGACACATCTACGATTCATTATTAAATGAGTTCCATATACCTCCACTACTAAAGCATCATCAAGTTGTCATGGGTTGTTATTTATATCAGATTGTTCATGGAAACATAGACTCCATGAACTTGACTAATCAAATACAACTACGTGTACCACCTGCCAGACTAAGATGCAGCCGCAGCTTCTACTATGAAGTATCCAGGACACGTGGACATCAAAACTCACCATTTATAAGGATGATCTCGAACTACCACAACGTACAATGGAATGCTGACATTTTTACATCCTTTGGAGATTTTCGCCAAAATTTACTTGATTGTAACAATATTGCATTAGATTACATTCAATCGCTATCCTCAGTTATAATTATTACGGAATTATGTAATATTATATTATTTATAAGTTGTACACAGTATTATAAGTTATGAATTTTCCTGCTTTAGTTTTTCTGTTGGGAAATAAATTTATTTTTTATTATTATTATTATTATTGAATGGCTCTCCATGATGCCTTCAGTTTCCATTTTTTAATGATAATTTTTGTCTTCTATTAGCCAAGGGCAGTCATCTCGCTATCTATCTAATTGGTCGAGTATTCCCTTTTTATTCAGTATCATATACATCCTGGTATTTTATTATCAACTCTTTCAATAAATTTTTATAATTTTGTTTTTTCTTATTATCAAAAACTAGAGAATTATATCATTTCCCTCCTCAATTGATCAAAATAATAGTTAGAATTCATTATTATAACTAGCACGTTCTTAACAGTACCTATTCTCAAATATCATCTACGACTGGTTAAAGATCACACTTTTGATCTGAAGTTTTCTTCAAAGTATTATTTGTAATCATTTCACTTAAAATAAAGTAAGTGTTTTTATAATCGTAGATTTAACTTCTCCTTGACTAGTAGCAGCGGATTCTTCTGTTGTACTTCGTAATCTCCATGTCGTTGGTTGAACATTTTGTGGTTTGGATATATCGTCAGTTTGAATAATAGTCCTAGTAACATTTATTCTTTATTCTTGCATTTATTCTTTATTATCTTCGTTTTTCCTGCTAACATTTAAATAAATATTATTACAGTATTAATTGGCACGAATTTCTGTTGATATATTCATCCACAAAAATAGTTTTAGCATAATATGGCAAAAGTGCTACCTTTGAAGTTATTCTTAGAGATTGATGTCTGATCAGCCGACTGTTGTCCCCTTTCTTTTGTCGATGTATTTTTCAGATTACTCGCACTCTAGGTGATTTTTGCTTTATTTTACTGGCATTTTTTATTTCTAAATTTCCATGAATTTTTATATCAATTACGTGAATATTCGAAGGTTCTAGAATTATTTTCTAGAGCTCTATAATTTTGTGTTATACGAGGGCACTTGAAATGTTTCCGGAATCGACAAGAAAAAATCGGTATTGATGTGGTTGTTTATTTTTATTTTTCGATGTAGTCTCCTCGAAGATAAATACACTTTTTCAAATGGTGGTCCAGTCTTTTCAAGCCGTCGGAAAAGTAGAATATTTCGAGGTCTGCAAAATAACCATCTGAGTCGGCGATGACCTCCTCATTTGAGGAGCGATTTTTTCAGGTTTGGGAATAGGAAAAAGTCGCTGGGTACTAGGTCCGGTAAATATAGAGGATGAGAGACTAATTCGTAATGCAATTCATTCAATTTGGACAAGACGATGTCGTTTGAATGTGCCGGTGCATCATCGTGGTGAAAACGCTGCAAACGAGGCCGTTTCTTCTTCAATACTACATCGGATCGGGTAAATAAATGCAATAAAGTATTGTCCCGTGATCGGGGATAGTCAATGAGGATCACACTTTGGGAATCCCAAAAAATGGTCGCCATGACCGTTCCGGCCGATGGAACTGTCTTTGCTTTCTTCGGAGATGCGTCGACTGTTTCTTGATCTCTGGTATGTAGTGGTGGATCCAAGTCTCATCTACGGTTACCAAACGCATGAAGAAATCCTTTGAATTGCTTTGAATCCTAGCCAGACACTCCTCCGAAACAGTCAACCGTTTTTGTTTTTGCTCCGGTTTGAGCAAACGCGGTACGCATCGCGCCGAAAGCCGTTGCGTTCTTTTGAGATGTCTATTGTCTCTCATATCTCCTTCAGCTTCAATCGGCGATCGGCTAAAACATCATGAATCTTGTTGACCATTTCATCGTTGGTAGCATTTTTTGGGCGTCCACTTCGTCACTTGTGCTTATGCGGCCACTTTTGAACTCGCTCATCCAGAAGTCGAAAATGATAGAGTAAATCCGCCATGAACGTCTAGCAAAATATTTCGACTTTCCGTGATTATTTTCACTGCCATCCAGAAGTGAAATTCGATTTTATCCATTTTTGCGAAACTTCCTGACTTGCTGTACAAAATACACTCTTAAACAAAAACTATTGACAGTAGACGTCTGAAATTTTGACAGTTGCTATAAAAATGGTTGCCATTGCCGATCGATGAATCCACTTCATCCATCGTGCGCCATCTCTTGCTGATTCTGGAAACATTTCAGGTTGCCTCCGAATGTGGATGAGGTAATAGTACCCCATATTCTTCCGTTTCTTCTATTCTAGCAAGAAAATGCCCCTCCAGTTTACAGAAACTCTTGCATTGATATGCGGTCGTTAATGTCAATATCTTGTTATGGCCACCCCGATCTCTTGATTTTTCGTCTATTGAGCATTTATGGAACATCATGGGGAGAAGACTAAAGAACTTTTAGAATCCTCTGCAGACTCTACAAGTTCTTCCGCACGAAATACAGGTTCCTTGGGATAGTGTACCTCAACAGATAATCGACCATCTACTAGAATCGATGCCAAATACGTAATGGGCGGACGAACCTATTAATAATTTAAAAAAAATATGTATGTTAATTTTTGTTCTCTTTCAAATGCATAGTATTTGTGGTTGAAATTAAAACATAGTGCATTTTTCAATTGGCGACCATTCTCTTCATTTAGTTAAACACTTGTGCCAAGTTTGTTCAAAAAAATCCTACTCCTTCTTGGTGTTGCGATTCCTATGTAACTTCCTGTGGCAAATATCCTATTTTTTCAGTTATCCTTGGGACTCGATGCTTATCAAATAAATGTTGTCCCTTTCCCTTTGCATCGACGTTAAAATTTCCAGCAACTTCTCTTCTATGTTCAAGAATTTTTTACCATTTCTTGAATTGTTGGTATTTCCCAAAAACAATCTGAACCACCTTGTGTAGTTAATGTATCATACACAATTTGTCATCATTTGTTGGTAGAGTTATAAAAGAAATACAAAAACTTGTCTAAATAAATATCAGATAAAAGTATAATTTGTTCTGGTTTCTTCAAAGACATAATTAACTATTAAAGTATTATTTCGGAATGCATGTACATGCAATCCAAGCAAAAATTCCAAAGGTGGAACGGTTGTGCAAGCAATTATTACTGATTTTTGCGCAATTCGATTACTTTCGCGGCACTCCGTACACGCCTTCGCCTCGACCAATCGGCGCTCACCATTCTAGGAGGCTCGTCACCATTCAATCCA
The DNA here is from genome assembly GCA_963969525.1 of Ontholestes murinus. NCBI lineage: Eukaryota > Metazoa > Arthropoda > Insecta > Coleoptera > Staphylinidae > Ontholestes > Ontholestes murinus. Next base: position 13,850,988 of record OZ018392.1, read on the forward strand.
CGACTGGCGTCACGTTGCCACTCTACGCGATATACACCACGCGCTGCTAACGTACGTCCTCAGTGTCGAGTGAGTGTCGAAACCGACTATCTATCCCCTGTGTCCGGAGATATATACACCACAGAAAGAATTACAAAAATGGGCCTGAAACGACCGACCAACATTCCACAACACACGGTAAATTTGTTTTGCTATTTTCTTTGCAAATTGTAATAGTTTGGCGTGTGCATGCGGCGCGACGCTATTGGCCGGAATTTGGGGTGTGCACCGGGACCCACGCACCGATCAATGAGTACTATTTATAGGTCAGGGCATGTGAAATTCGTTGTGTTTATTTATTTACGCTTATATCTTTTAATTAGGTTTCGTGATTCGTGAGGAAATGTCAAGGTGACCTTTTCGTGTGCTATAGATGTTACCTGTGCCTCAGTCGTTACCGATGACTATAATGTTTTTATTTTTCAAAAACGGTGACCAACTGTGATAAAAACTTCCGCATTATAATTAATATTCTCGACTAATTCAACTGTATACATACAATCCAAATTATATGTGATTGTGTATACATTTCTTTTATAATTACATTTTACAATATATTTATAAATTAAACCACAGAGGAATACATTTTAAGATTCACAGGAATTCAATTGTTTGTTTTATTATATAATGGTCTTGATTAATAAATAATTTCTATAATGGTTGTAATTATAATATGTATTTAAAAAATACTTAGAACTAAGATAAGCACATACATTGATTCGATATTTATCTCCAATTAATAATAAGTGGTTGATTTTAAATTGTTTCGCCACATTGTGGCTTCTTCATGTGAAGAACTAATATTATATATTTATATTTATCTATTTACATATGCGTATTAGGGGAGATTCTTCGCTTTGTTAACTTTGCTATTTTTATTTTATATAATTAATAATATTTTATAATACAACTCCAATTATTAATGGATTGATTTGTTTGATACTTGGCAAAACTCCATTATAAACTTTATAAGACGTTTGTTTGTTTATTTGTGTTACACAAACAAATTGAAACAATTGTTTCGCCACACAGTTTCATTAGACAGATGAAAAAACAATGACGTAGATTGTAGTACCGTCTCCAAATGATAGAGGGCGGGGGTAGTTATTAACATTAAACAATTTTAATTTATAGAAGTATAAAAATGAAATAAAACTTCTTATATTTTCCATACGTCGTACGTTTTTATCTATTTTCTTATTTAATTTTAATTGTTGCTACTGGTTATTTTAATATTCAATATACATGTGTTAAAAATAGGTGTCTATTTTAAACAATGAAAACCAATTTGAACATTTACTGAAATTTTCTATTATAAATTTTAGAATTTACAAGTTTCATTTTCAATATCGTTGTAAATTTTAATGAACCAGTTTTCCTAAGGTCATTGCAAGCTAGTGTAACCGCCCACAAATATGCAAACAAGCTTTTAAACAGGAAATAAAGATCGTAGTGAATAGTTTTGTTGCATTTTCCGCTGTTTACTTCAATGTCACGCAATGTATTCACCAATTAAATAATATTGACTTTTGAAGGATAACATTACACTTTAATTATAAGTTATCAATCAAACCATCAGTTTGAAATTGATGTAAACTCATCCACCTAAATAACAGAATGTTTACATTGCAGTTATTACTTTGTGGAACATTATTTTGCGGGAAATTCCATTATACCGGCGTTACATTTTTAAATATTCGTATCACGTATTTTTCATTTATTTGCGAAAACGTGCCGTGCATTTATTTTTGCGTTCCTTTATAAATATCGGCGTTGTTTTTATAAAAACGGAACCAACCGCGATGCATATTCAATGCCGATAATGTTTGCAATTAAATTTCACGTAATAAATTTTCCTTTCACACAGGCACACACACACAAACAATACATTCAAAGTGGAAAATGTTTTCAAGGTCTTACGATATCACCAAAAGTCGTGTAGGTGACAGGTAATTGAGGAATATTTTTTAACACCTTGCGGTAATTCCCCAAAGTGCTACAAACATGTGACCTTAAATGCATTCAACTTTTTTTTGGAAAACTTTTCGCAGATTAATTAAATTGTAAAAATAACCAAAATCAGATATGATCGATGCCATAATTAATGACACTTAATCAGTAGTAATAAGTAACAAGCTTATTTACAAACACATAAATACACAAATAGCACACACTAATTCACCACCTCGTATTAAATTTTGGTAAATATATCACATTTAGTTGTTATAGAATAAGAATTACAAGAAGTACTCAAAAACTGTGTTTTATTTCAGATACGTGAGAAATGTAAGGACCTGGTTTTAACGCAAGATCAGCTCGAGGAGTTGATGAGGAGGTTTCTGGACGACATCAACAAGGGCCTGAATAGGCAAACGCACACCGAATCGATCGTCAAATGTTTCGTCACCTACGTCCAGGATCTCCCGAATGGAACAGGTAATTAAGGCTACGTTAAAAAAAAGTATTTGTGGCCAAAGGAAATGTTAGTATTTTGCTAAGGTACGAATTCCTACGAAGTTTTCGAACTTGACCGTGGAACGCGTATTAATTCCGTTATACGAATTGCAAATTTTATTTCTAAAGGTCGCTTGCTCCGATTCGCACGTTCACTTTCTAACAAGATTATTCAATGGGTAAAGGCCACCGGATATGATATGTTCTTTTTAATCGTGACGTGCAATGGTTTTCCTCTTAAAAACTTAAAAATAATAACAACTTGATACAATAAAATAACATCAAACGTGACATGACCAGTGAAGTTAATAATTAATAGCGGAAAAAGCTAAGGCTTAAGAGGTTTTCACTTTAAAATATCCCTCGTATATTTAGAAAAGTAAAATTTCAATTAACTTATTAAAATTCAGCATATTAGGAAAACCCATCACTTGAAAGAATCGAGGTACGCGTCTGAACATAGCTTTTGAGCAAACTCTGGAATATTTTGACATTCAGATGTTTAACGTTGCAGGGTAAAACATAAAAAAACTTTATGAATAAGCACCACATTTCGGTTTTAATTTTTAATATATTGTCAATTGTGCAAGTTTCGTAAGAGTGAAATGCATTGTGTAATCCTTCATCTTTCTCTTGATCATTAATGAAATAATGTAAGATACGGTCGTTATGCCCAGTCTGATAATTTACTACCAGCAATCATCTTTGTACGCAAGACCTGCTAAGAAACGAATTTATTTTTTTTCTTACCTTATTTCAGAATGACTCAATATTCAATAATATGTGATTATGTGTAAAAATAATAAGCTTTCTTTGATTATGTAACGACCTAAAAGATCCCTGAAAATATAATCACCATCTGTTCTTTTATTAAATCAATGACTTAAGTTTTCTATGATCATTGATTGTTAATAAAAAAATCCAAGAAGCTTACTTCATAATTTTTCTATGTACGTTTTCAACTCTTTAGTTTGCATGAACTCATTTATATTTTTAATATTTCCGAGGAAGAAACAAATGTCCCGAATTTATTTTTGTCCGGTAGTACTATTTTTGTTCCCAGTGCATTTTTCACGCTGAGGGAAAACTAATTCTGATGAGTGCCTAGAAACATTTAGGAATATATAATAAACTTAGTTTACATTAGTTATAGCGTACTGTATGTTATTCCAGCCTATAAAAGGCAAGAATATAAATAATACAAACTTTGATATCATCAACTTGTTCTTATATTTTTATTATTTCTTGGGTTTATGAGATGGTTTTCTTTTAATTCGAAGATTTCTAATTTTGAATTGTTTTTCAATCTTAAAAACCATTTTCAGAAAAGGGCAAATTTCTCGCCCTCGACCTCGGCGGCACCAACTTCCGCGTCCTCCTCATCGAGCTCAGCGAGAACCACTTCGAGATGAAGTCGAAGATCTTCGCCATTCCACAGCACATTATGCTGGGCTCCGGGGAGCAGCTGTTCGACCACATCGCCGACTGTCTGGCGAAATTCATGAAGGAGGAGAAAGTCTACCACGAACAACTCCCGCTCGGATTCACCTTCAGCTTCCCCCTGAGACAGCTGGGCCTGACCAGGGGCCTCCTGGAGAGGTGGACCAAGGGCTTCAACTGTTCGGGCGTCGTCGGAAACGATGTCGTTCAGCTCTTAAAGGACGCCATCGCACGTAGAGGTGTAAGTACAAAACGAAAAACACTTTTCCACATAAGTTAATAAGGCGAAAAACAAATAATTTATTTTCAAGTTAATTATTATTATTTTTTTTAAATTACGGACATATAATAATTATATTGTATACATACAATAGATAAATATGTGCATCTATTTTTTTCGATCAAAATTATTTCGTTTAGTGGATTCGACTTTTAGGACATGAAAATTTCAATCATGGCGATCATGAACGATTCCACGGGGACTCTGATGTCCTGCGCTTGGGTTGATCACAAGTGCAGGATCGGGGCGATTGTCGGTAAGAAACTTCAGCTGTGCTCGAAACTCATGCTTCAAAATTAACCAGGAACGCGACGATTGGCATTTTTATTTTTAAATTTTGTTTGTGACCCATCAGCATTAACATTTGCATGCTAGAGTGCTGATATATCCATCATTGTTTGTAGGATGTGCGAATAACGGTTTGCGCTATACTGAACGACACGACTGGCACCCTAATGTCGTGCGCATGGAAAAACCATAACTGCAAGATTGGGCTCATCGTCGGTACGTGTTATCATTTATCTTACTTAAGTAGACTAGTATATTCCATTTGGTTTGGTTACATTTTTAAATTTAAATTTGCAATAAATCACTTAATTTATGCATGTGCATGTTGCATGCTGTTATATCACTAATAATATAGAATAAATTATTCATAAGGACATTAAGTAATAGTTTAAATCCGATGTACTATATTATATTATAAAATCTCTATTCTGAAATATATACACACACGTTAATAACAGAATTTAAACATCAAACACAATTTATTACTTAAAAAATTTTAGTAGTAGTAGTATTCATTTATCCACTGTATTTTGTAATGAAATACAACATGTAAAATTCTTCATATTAAGAAAATTACAATAACCACAACAAAACTTTTACTGTTTAACTGTTGTTTATAAACTAGTATCTATGTTCTTGTTTAATATTTTTTTAAGTTTAAAATAATCTGTACTGTAGCTGTATCTAATATTTTGTTTATCTTATTTATTGTTGTACTTCTTACTACTTGAATACTAATGATAATCATTATAATTGTAGGCACTGGAAGTAACGCCTGCTATGTAGAGAAACAAGTGAATGCGCAGTTGTTCGATGAGGAAAATCGTGGTTCAGACACTGTACTAGTTAACACCGAGTGGGGGGCTTTTGGTGATGATGGAAAATTGGATTTCATCCGCACAGAATATGATAGAGATGTCGATGAAAATTCCATTAATCCAGGAAAACAACTGTAAGTATTTTGATCCTAAACAATTGATTGTGACAATCATTTTCAGAAATATATATATTTTAGTCAATGCCCCCTTATACAGGGTGACTGACGAAAAACCTTTGGTGCTGTATCTCGCTTATTTTGTATCCAATTTTAATAAATAAAACATCAAATTAAACCATTTTTAAAAGACTTTAATAGGATCTGAACTGTTATTTTCTCTCGCACCCAGTTTTTGACAAAATACGATCAACATTTTTTTTTTTAAATTGCGCTGTATATATATTTTTATTGATTCGCAAGGAGATTTTTTTTCTGAATATAAAATTGTAGACAAATTTATCCATACATCAAACTTAAGTCGAGATATTGAGGATTAAAAAAATAAATAAAAAGTCAAGTATCCATTGTAAACAATATACAGACCCTATTTTAAATGTCAAAAGTGACAGTGACAGCCATTGATACAATACTGCAACGATTTTTAATTATTTCATAATTAAAATGTTGCAATATTTCAAACACTGTACTAGAATTTTGTGCTTCTACAGAAATCGTTTTTCAGTTTTTGAAATCTTGCAACATTTTTATTATGAAATTATTAAAAATCATTGCAGTATCGTACCAATGACTGACACTGTCACTTTTGACATTTGGAATAGGCTCTGTATATTGTTTACTATGGGTATTTGATTTTTAATTTTTTTTTTAATCCTCAATTTCTCGACTTTGGTTTGATGAATGGATAAAATCGTTTACAAATTTAGATTCAGAAAAAAATCTCCTTGCGGATCAGTAAAAAATATATATACAGTGCAATTTGAAAAAAAAAAGTTGATCGTCTTTTGTCAAAAACTGGATGCAAGAAAAAATATTAGTACAGTTCATATTAAAGTCTTTTAAAAATCATTTAATTTGATGTTTTATTTATTCAAATCGGATCAAAAATAAGCTAGATACAGCACCAAAGGTTTTTCGTCAGTCATCCTGTATAATGGTTTTTATATACAAATACATTGTAATGAATCCAAATTTTTAAACATTTTAATAAACCCCACTATCCCAATTAACAACGCATGTTTAGAAAGATTTTTTTTAATGTTGCGTTTGTATACAGGGTGAGTTTTTTTCGATGTTCTCTATGGGGATCTCGGAAACTATAAGAGATAGAGAAACGGTTAAATGGGGAAAGAAGTGTAGATTTACGAGACGAATAAAATTCCACTTTCAAAGTTTTCAAAAAAGTCAAGGGTAACTAGATATTTTGAAAAAAGTAAAAAGTGTCAATATTTTCAAATCAATATATCTCGATTATTATAACAGATAGAAAAAAACTGTAAAGGACAAAGTTTTAGATAATTTTATACAGATTAATAAAAAATAATCAGAAATTTTTTATCGCCATTATTTTCCGAGATATGACGCAAACTTACATTTTTTTAAATGGAAACCATAGTTGGCTGTGACCTCATTCAAAAGGTATGTTTTTTCTCTTTAATCCAATATAATATACGACATAGTTATTTCTAAAAATAAGTGAGTTATAGTCATTTTAAATTTTATTATAAATAAAAAATGGGTAGCCATGAAAAAGGTGAAAGTAAAACAATTGCAGTTGTTTATAATAATAGCAATATTGTAATTCTTAGTTTTACAGAGATAAACCAACATGAAACAACAGCATAAAGTAATTCTGTAATTATCAATATATCAATGGGAGAGAAATTTTAATATTAAAAAAATATGGTCCACTATTAATACTATTATGACATAAATTATATCTTTTTAAAATTTAATTTATGGCATTTTTGACTATTCTCATATAAATTGAATTAAATGTTTCAATAACAACTAGTTTATGATCCTCCAAGGATTGATATGATTTTTCATATACTTTGTTTTTTACATAATCCCACAGAAAAAATTCTAAAACGCGCAGATCGGGAGAATTAGGTGGCCCTTGGGTTGGTTTATTTCTTCCCACTTATGAGTTAGGAAAAGCATCATTTAAATAATATGTAAAGCCAACATGTTTATGAGGTGGAGCACCGTCATATTGGAGCCATTTCAATCTTGCTTGTAATGATAAATTTAAACAATCGAGCGTATCTTTAAATGTTTTCTGAAGAAAATGAAAGTAATCATTTTCACTTAGTGAGCTTTCAAAAATATATGGACCAAGAATTATTAATCCAAACACACCATGGATTAAACCCAAATTTAATTTGTAGTTTTCTCTGTGAAACTTCTCGTGCATTCTCTTGAGTTCATCTAGGTTCATTGTGGCGATTAAAAATACCACAATTAGTGAATCGCGATTCATCTGTTCATAATATTTTTGTAAGAAACGTATTATCCTCTTGGCAAATGGGTTTATACCACATACAGAAGGCTAGTTGATAATTACAAAATTATTATTCTTATGCTGGTTTTTCATTTTTGTTTAACTTTGTAGACCCAATAATTACAATATTGTTATTCTTATAAACAACTGCAATTGTTTTACTTTCATCTTTTTCATGGCTACCCATTTTTTATTTATAATAAAATTTAAAATGACGATAACTCACTTATTTTTAGAAATAACTATGTCGTATGTCATATTGGATTAAAGAGAAAAAAATTACCTTTTGAATGAGGCCATAGCCAACTATGGTTTCCATTTAAAAAATGTAAGTTTGTGTCATATCTCGAAAAATAATGGCGATAAAAATTTTCTGATTATTTTTTATTAATCTACATAAAATTATCTAAAACTTTGTCTTTTACAATTTTTTTCTATCTGTTATAATAAAGGAGATATATTGATTTGAAAAAATTGACACTTTTTACTTTTTTCAAAATATCTAGTTACCCTTGACTTTTTTGAAAACTTTGAAAGTGGAATTTTATTCGTCTCGTAAATCTACACTTCTTTCCCCATTTAACCGTTTCTCTATCTCTTATAGTTTCCGAGATCCCCATAGAGAACATCGAAAAAAACTCACCCTGTATAATAATAATAATAATAAGAATGATTAGGATAAAGTGTTGATTAGAACATATATTAATGTGAAAATGCAGATTCGGATTAAAATATTCATTAATTCAAGACTAAAATATTGTTATTTATTATTTATTGGTAGTACACATAGTACATATCATTCTTTACTATATTTGCACACAAAAAATTATAGATAAAACATCAAAAAGTGCTTACATATAATTTAGATGGGAAGCTGCAGAAGTAAATTAATTAGTAAGCCAAGCTTTCTATTGGTGCACAACCTATAAAAAGGATTTATTTAATTTCAGACATGAAAAAATGATATCCGGCATGTATATGGGAGAACTGGTACGTTTGGCCCTCGCAAGATTCACAAAAGAAGGCATCCTGTTTGGCGGAAAGGGCACAGAGCTCCTCTTCACCAGAGGACGATTTTATACCAAATACGTCTCTGAAATTGAAAGTGATCCAATCGGTTCCTTCGTCAATTGCAGACAAGTTTTGGAGGAATTAGGTAGGTGTATAAATACGCTTTGTTGTGGATAATTGGTTGATTGGTTAAGATTAAAACTGATAGTTGAAAGTTCCTCTGCACTTTTATAATTATCGATTTTCATTTCCTAACCTATTTTTTTTTTACACTGAATTGCAAAAGTCATTGTTTTAACCAAAAATAATTATTGTAAAAATATTATGTAACGTGTAGGCACAATTATATAAATTTAAACAGCACAGCACGACGTTCAATTCAGTGTAAGTATGGATTACCACGTAGTAACAGTCGCAACCATTATCTTTACTATTTTTTTAAATTAGAATAACCCTCCTAAAAATGATATTAATTATTTATTCTAAAATGTTTATTTTCATATTTTACAATTTTATTTTGAGAAAAATATGATTATAAAAATATAAGTATTTACTAATGTAGTATTAAATATTAATATTAAATAAACAAAGTTTAAAGTTGTTTATTAATTAGTAACTAAATCTCGATGAACAATAAAAGTGATAAGAGGTTAAGAGGTTATGTTATAAATAGTATAACGTTTTTATTAGTTCATTACTCTGTCTTCTACTAGATACTTTATTTAATTCATTATATTAACATATAATAATTTATTACTATAAAAATGTTGTCTTTATAGAAACTTGATTAACATTTTTATATACAAAAATTAGAGCTCTCATGAGGCTTACATATTTTTCTTTATATTAGCTAGGTTATGCAATCATTATTTTCCGATATATAGAAATATAGAGTAAATTAATCTTGAATGTTTAAATACTATGTGGTTTTCAATCTTTATTTAATAAGTCTTCATAGCCAAGTCCATAGTACCAAGAGAACTTCAAATCATATACATATTATATTAACTACCCCCTAATATTTTTATAAACAGGCCTAGAACTATAACTAGTAGTAGTAATAATAGTAGTGTTTGGGTATATATCAACTACGTGATCCTTCTGCTGTTTTATTTATGTTTTTTGTGTGTAAATGAGCTTGTTAGATTGAAGGATCCCCCTCAACACTGTAATATCTCAATTACAAAGCGTAATGATACTATATTAAATCATTATAATAAATATTGTATTAACATAAAAGATAGGCTACTACAACCTTATTTCAAAATCAGATAATATACTACAACCTCATTTTTTTCAGGTATTAAACATGCCAGTGAGCAAGACTGTGTTAACGTGAGGTATGTTTGCGAGTGTATATCAAGGCGTGCTGCTCACCTCGTTTCTGCAGCCCTGGCAACACTCCTCAACAAAATGGACGATTCAAATGTCACAATAGGAATTGATGGATCCGTGTACAGGTATCACCCACACTTCCACCGGCTGATGATGGAGAAAATTAAGGAACTCGCATATCCTCACATCAGTGTAAGTAACCAACTGCTATTAAAATTTGCCAAAATTATACAGGGTTATTCACGCTATACGGCACGGAATATTGTGGACAAAATACGTGACTTTCAAAAAGTTTCACTTTGGGGATATATGGGGGTCTATTAGGGCTATTTTTTAAAATTACTTTCATAATATACAGGGTGTCCCATAAACCCTAAAAGTATCAAAGTTGTGTTTTTTTTAATGTAACACCCTGTATTTTATTGTATTTTTGGTTCCTTAGAACAAAATAAGTGTGTGTTTTAATAAGGTTTTTATTACATAAACCTTAAGGTTTTTGAAATAATTTGAATTTTGTAAAAATGTAACCTAATTTTCATGTTTCAAATACTTAAAAAATAATTAAGTTATGCATACCAAATTTACACTGAAATGTAACAATAGATCATATTTTATTTTCCAAGTATAATAAACTTGATATCTTATGCCGGGTGTAAAAAAAATGGAATTAAACAAATGAGAACTTTAAATGGCTATAACTTTATTTATTTAAATGGAACGCTATATTTATTAATTTATCAGCAAATGCACGTTTTAATTACCTTTCGAATGGTATTTAAATCTTAAGTGTTAAGTCTTCTCGTTTTTGCAGAAAACGCCAAAATATTGTTTATTGCACCGTTTCAGAACTTTTTAAGTAAAAATTTTAATGTATCTAGGTTTCTATGGTATTTAAAAACGTCAGATAATTAATATAGTCTATCATTTTGGTTTAAAAAGCCTGTCTTTAGTTATAGTTGTCTAATTTTGCATTTTTGTGTTAGATTGTTAGTAATCGTTATTGTTTGACCATCGCTGTTGTATTTTTCGGCAAAAAATGAAAATTTACTCAAGAGAAGGGGTTATTGACATTATTTTTATGCTTGGAGAATGTCATCAAAATTGTTTATTGGCTTGTCGAGTTTATACTTAAAGGTTTCCCGAAAGAAATCACCCTAAGCCAGCTATTTTTGAGACTATTAAACCAGTTTAAAGAAATTGGAAGTGTCAGTTATAAAATCCTCAGTATAAGAAAATCTGTGTAAATTTTCATTTTTTACTATGACATACAACAATGTTCAAACAATAATGATTACTAACGATCTAACACAAAAACGCAAAATAACACAACTATAACAAAAGACATCCTTTTTAAACTAAAGTAACAAACTAAATTAATTATCTGACGTTTTTAAATACGATAGAAAACTAGGTACATTAAAATTTTTACTTTAAAAGTACTAAAACGGTGCAATAATTGTTATTTAAGGTACAAGTGTAAAAAGTGATGCTTTATTGCACGAACTGGTGTTTAAAAACACGAGCGAGTTTTTTTAAAGCCAGGAGTGCAATAAAGAAACTTTTTACACGTGTGCCTTACAAAATTTTATCTTCGATCGTAAAGGATTTCAAAGAATATATTCTTATGAGTAATATTTTAATGTCAATATTGAATTATAATTCAATTAATGAAAACATATTTTACCCGCAGTGCACTAATGAAAGCGTTACTTAGCAACCAGTAAACAAGTTGCACAAATGTCGGCCGCCATTATTATTTATGGAAAAGAAGTTCGCTTTATTGTAATCGCTTCGACTTGCATTAAATGAAATCTTCAGAGTTCTTAAATCTGCCATTTGGTTTGTATTATATATTTTATTTATAGTTTATTAATTATTTGTATCAATTAATAAAAAATTAAGTTTTTCGTCGAAATATATTCATCTGTCAAATTTGACAATTCTGTGCAATAAAAACAGTTTGACATTACCGTGCAATAAAAACGTAAAAAAGCACTAGTGCTTTAAAAAGCCACTTTTACAATGAAAAATGATGCAAAAAGCGTCTACTTTCTGTACGATCGTAGATAAACAATATTTTAGCGTTTTCTGTAAAAACGAGAAGACTTAACACTTAAGATTTAAATACCATTCGAAAGGTAATTAAAACGTGCATTTGCTGATAAATTAATAAATATAGCGTTCCATTTAAATAAATGAAGTTATAGTCATTTAAAGTTCTCATTTGTTTAATTCCAATTTTTTTACACCCGGCATAAGATGTCAAGTTTATTATACTTGGAAAATAAAATATGATCTATTGTTACACTTCAGTGTAAATTTGGTATGCATAACTTAATTATTTTTTAAGTATTTGAAACATGAAAATTAGGTTACATTTTTACAAAATTCAAATTAATTCAAAAACCTTAAGGTTTATGTAATAAAAACCTTATTAAAACACACACTTATTTTTATCGAAGGATCCAAAAATGCAATAAAATACAGAGTGTTTTATTAAAAAAAACACAACTTTGATACTTTTAGGGTTTTTGGGACACCCTGTATATTATGAAAATAATTTTAAAAAGTAGCCCTAATAGACCCCCATATATCCCCAAAGTGAAACTATTTGAAAGTCATTTTGGCCACAATATTCCGTGCCGTATAGCGTGAATAACCCTGTATATTTGATAATATTTTTAATAGAAAACCTATGCCATTCTTATGCATATTAAATAATAATAATACTACCCTATTAATGATGAAGGTTTATCATCTCGATAATAACCTATTACTGATGACGGTTTATAATGTCTTAAAAACTAGTAGTCGTGTAAACAGAGAAAAATTGTGAAACAAACCAAGTGTAATTTAATTTAAACCTTCATCAGTAATAGTTTAAAATGTTTCATCAAGTGTTAAATGAGAAAGTCATTCAAGAAAAAAAATAAAAACCTTTTAACTTGTCTCTTTTTTGACCATTACGATGGTTATTACCATTATGATATGATATAAACACTGAAATTTGTATTTGTATTTAATGCCTTGAAATAAAACAACACTTACTATCTTTATAACACTAAAAAAAGTTGCAAAAACATAGTAAGTGTTTTACAATTTGATTTTGATGTCATTTAAGGATAATAATGATAATGTTTTAATTACTTTACAGTTTGATTTGATGTTGTCTGAAGATGGCAGTGGAAGGGGAGCGGCGTTAGTGGCGGCGGTCGCCTCGAGGGACAGGTGAAGACATAAATTAGGGCACAATAACATCAAACGTCATGTTCCTACCCGCTTCGTTGTTATTCAAATACAACAGGAAATATAACAATAAATCAAGTACGTACTGTAAATATTCGCGAGAGATTTTTTTATACAATTGGATGAGTAATTTTACACTTTGAAAATCATGCGGCCGTTTGCTTAACATAATATTTCTTAATGTCAATTTTGTACTTTCACTAATAAACAAAGTACTTAATTTGTTACAGTTTAATAATAAGAGCGTAATGTTTTATGTTACACTTTATTTGTAAAAAAAGATTTCAATCGTTTGTTCTGTTGTGTGTGTTATAAGAAGCGTTTACACAAAATTCGAGGAACGTTCTTTACTTATTTTAGGGTACTTAAGCAGCCGCATGGCTTTTGCAATGAAAATATGTACACTTATACCTTAAGGTTATTTTATAATTTGTTAAAGCTATTTTATATTTATTAAAATAAGTGAGAAACATGTGGTGTTTTTTTAAAAACCTTAAATATTCTACCTTAATTCAAAAAACTGTTTCAATGAATTTGTGTTAACTATCAATTGTACTAATCAATATAATATTTAATTGTTGATTGAAATATTTATATCAAAGATATAACACATCGTATAACAACACACTAATTCTAAATGGATTTTAAAATTTCTAAATTAATTCTACTTGTTAATGTTTCATAATGCTTCTAAACGCTGAATGCAATTTCACTTCTCTTCATTCGAGTTTTGACGGTTGCCAAATTGTTTTCGGTAACAATATGGCAATTGTTTTCAAGTAATATTATAAACACACTGATTCTAAATGGATTTTGAAATCTCTAAACTAATATTGTTATTAAAAAAAAATAATTTGGAGGAACCATTTCAGGGCAGGCATGATGAACAATTCTTAATTCAAATTCTCTTTCACTGATTTTACTATTGCAAGAAATTGTTTCCTTGTCAAGCAGTAATTCCGTTCTGATTTTACAAGCTCGTCCTACCAAAAAGTTGAATACCTTCTCTTGATTACCTTCTCTTGTTTTGGATTTGTGATAAGGAAACTCCCAATTCCCATATTACTTGCATAATTAAAATCACTATTTTTCTTTTATGAGGCTTTTTATTCGTGCCACGTACTATTGTCACTAGTCAACATTGCAGAGTATGTATATATTTTTTTCTGTATAAACATTAAAGAAATTTGTTGATATATTTTCAGCGTGTGTTGAGGGTTGCCTATAAGAACAATAGTCAATTGCTACATATGAATATATTCAATCTTTTATACAATATTCACTTATTTTATACATTTGAAATTAAGAATTAACATTAGCCTAATATAATTTAATAATTATTATTATCAGGAAAACACTTTAACTTTGTATAACTCTTGATTTTTATTAATATGTTAAGCTGAGTTGCCGAAACTATAGTCAACATATTAATAAAGATCAAGTGTTATACAATCAAAGTTAAAGTGTTTTACTGATTATTAAACATGAAGCAGAAGCTTCTTATATTTAAAATATAATTATTAATGTACTTACCACGTGATTAATTTGGTAAGAAAGAAATTTACATTCTATACAAATTATTGGTTTAATATGCAGGTTTTTTTCTTGTATTTAAAATTCCAATGTGGGTAAATAAATTTTATTAAGTAATTAAATATTACATACTTATACATCTACAAACAGTTACCTTTTTTTATCGATAATGGAATGTCATAAAAATACACAGCCATTACAATATTTATCAACAATTGTCTATTGTGCGTGTTTAGTCTAGCTTTAAGGGTTACTTATTGTTTTATTGTTACTTAATAAATAATACAATCACAGAAATTTAAAAAATACAATAAATTTTAGTCATTAAACAATAATTAAAATAATAATTGGGCTAAAACATTAACACTTTCGTCACAATTGCTAGATATACTCATAATAATCATATTTTATTACTCATCGTCAAACAAAAATGTATCTAGGGAAACAAAAGTAATAGGTTGTGAAGAGAGTGCTAGTTTATTAGTAATTAAAAAATTATAATATTCTTACTAATAGCTAATTTGAGTGTGGCAACAAATTACTTCCATGTAACAAAAATATAAGTATTTTTAAAATTGTAATTAAACGATTAATTTTATGAAATGTGCGGGCATAAATTAACAAATATAGGAACAGTTTTGGATTAAATTATTTAAGTATTTTTACCTTCATTTGTGCTTTATGCTAGAAATGTTAATAAGGTCCAAGATTAAATAAATTAAAAACTTTCATTCGAAAAATAACAACCAACAAATTAATTGTAAACATATTTTTTTAAGTCAATAGTAATTCAACATCTATTGTTGTTATTGCAAACTAGAAATAAACAGTGATCAAATTTAATCTTTATGTAATTATATGGTACAAAATGTACCGCACGTTATTTACATCATGATTGTTTTATCAACTTTTTCAAGTTTAATTTGTTAAGAACCTTGTAAAGGTTAACACCACAGTCACGAAACGTGTTGTTACTCAATGTCCTCAAATATTTATTGTTTCTATTTATCATCGAACACACGTAACAGCGAAGAAAACACCACGTTCAATCATACTTATCGTATACAAAAAAGAGTAGATTATTATTTTATAAAATTGAATTTCGTTTGTCGCCATGATCAAATTAGCAGCGTTTAATTTTTTAATTACAAAACATCTATTTTCAAATTACTTCCAAAATGGCAGTAAAACATTTTTGGGATGGTTGCCATAGATCTACACTTAAAACCAAAACATTGTCTTAATTTAAAATTACCTAATATTAAATCTTATTCTCCACACTGAATTACAGTTTCGTCATTAATTTAATAGAATTAAAGTTTTTGGAAACCGCTCGCATTACTTATTGAAGGTTTGCGATTTATCAACTTTTTTACAAACGTTTATACAAATTAATTAACGATTAATAAATACGAATAAGATTAGCTAATAAATTACGTTATCGTCGCCAGTTTATTCTGCATTTTACTGTGATTTTCCGCGTTTTCCCTCTCCTTCTCGTTCATTAGAATGAACTGGATCTCTTCCAAAGTCTTCCCCCTGGTTTCCGGAACGAAGATTTTCGAGAAAATCGCCGCGATTATGGACACGGAGGCGAATATCACGAAAGGTGCGTACATACCGATGTGGTTTTTGGTGTAGTAGAAGATTGCGTTCGCGGAGAACGATGATGTTGTGTAGATGATGTCGGTGATGACCGCGCCTGGTACTTTTACGTTTACAGGCAGTAACTCGCCCATCATGACCAGAGGAACTGTCCCTAATCCTACCCTATAGCCGTATACGTAAACCACCATGCTGAGAATTGGTAACCATGCTACGGCGCTAGTATCCATACCCTGTTCATTCTTACAGAAGAAGTAAACACCTTCAGAGAATAAGGCTATTGCCGCTATAATGCATGAAAAAATCATCAGAGTTTTCCTTCCGAATCGTTCCATCGTTCCAATCGTGCACATCGCTGATGTTAACATCATAATCGAGTATATAATAGCGGATGTATTATTAGAAATATTACCACCAACTCCTCCAAAGATAGTGTGGATATTCATGGTCATCACAGAAATACCAGAGAACATTTGCACTACCCTCAAGAACCAAAGGATGAACAAAGCTTTTAAATTCGATCTCACAGTGAATAGCTTTAAGAAACTACCTTTCTGCGATGTCTGTCTTTCCACAGCTGCAGTCAAAGCCTTTAATTCGTCCTCAACATCCTTCTTCCTTCTCAACATCTGTAGACTTTCTTTCGCTTCCTCAGATTTACCTTTGCTTAATAGAAAATACGGCGATTCCGGTAGGAATATGATTAAGCACATTTGCATCAACGCTAAGGTTAAACCGATCGCGCAAGAGACCCACAGGTCGTAAAACGGAGTGACCGCGTAAGATAAAACCGTGCCCACGTTTTCCATGATGTAGATGAAAGTACCCAACATTCCTCTGATTTTCGGATCGGCGACTTCTCCAATATACATCGGCACGGTCACGAAAGCCATATTTCTACCCATACCGCCGATGAATCTGGAGGCGAGTAAAACTGTTGAAGAGTTCGCCGTCAGGTTTCCTATCCAGGCCGTCGCTATGGGGATTGATGAGACGAACACGGCGAATTTCCTACTGATTTTCCTGAAGACGATGAAGGATATCACCGCACCGACTACGCAACCCATTAGGTAACACTGGGCTATCCATTCCGTTTCGTTTTTGGTCATCTCTATATGGGATTCGTTGGATAGGAGTTTTGGAACTGCCGGTGAGACCCAGGCATACTGCATGCCATCAGACATCATTCCCAATGTGGCTAGAAATAGAAAATTATTATATTCAATTATTTGACATCATCTGAAGTTAAATAATTTTTCATCAAGTTTAATTTTTCGCAACAAACTTGTAGTCAAGTAATCAAGTAATCAAAAATAATTTTAGTATTCTCTTAAAGACGAAACTATATTAGAATACTTAGAATACTAAAATTAGTTTTTTACAGCAAACCTGTAGTCAAGTAATCAAGTTTATTGTGAAAAAATAATTTTAGTATTCTTTTCAAGACGAAATTATATTCTAGAATTTTTTATATTTATATTATTATTATTTATATTGTCATGTAATTGATGTTATCCTTGCAATGAAGGTTAATTATTTTATACCAATTAACCGAGGAAATTGACGTGCTGATGTGGATTCCTTTAGCACGACGATGCAAATTGTTAATGTGAAAATTAAGTGTTATCACACGTAAATCACGCGCTAATTGTTCCAAGCACAGTTGATTATCGTGTATTTAATCATCGGCGGTATTTCCATGAGGTGTCGTAAGAGAAACGCACAGAAAAATGTTTGCCAAAATAATTATAAGCTCGTTCATAATTAAAACGGTGCATATGACTAATACACGTTTTATTGATACTGTTTTTCTGAAGTAATGTCAGATATTAAAACATCAGAATGAAATTATTTATTTATTCATTTATAATTAAGCCGTATATGATGTATGAGAGTTAATGTCAATATTATTAATTATATTTTTATGAATGTCACGTTTTTATAAATTATAAACATTCTTTACGACTCAGTAATGATTATCTAATACTATGATAAACAATCATTTCTGGTGATAATATTGTAATTTAAGCGATGTCAACCGTTTTCCGTTAAAATCAACAAAATGATTCACATATCCGGATTTTCGTAGTACAACATCGTTACGATGCTATTTTCTAATAGCTTTATAACTACATGTCCCCTTAAAGAAAATTCCCCGCTATTTTTAACGCACTAGTACCGAGAATTGCCTTAATGACAGTCGGATTAGGTAAATTACGATATTCACAGGGGGTGCATAATTTCTATTTTTTTCAAATGATGAAATCGTTTAATTTAATTGATAATCGGTTTCCAGGAAGGTGCGTAATCTGTAGAAACGATTATTTCTTATCGGATTACTAATACAGGTATTTTATTGCTCTAATCAGGCAGAAATGTTTCATCAAGGTTATTTCATTATGAAAACACGCAGAAAATTTAAATCTGTTGATAACACTTACATTCTTTAAATATTTACTTTTTAATCATTATTAAAGAATAATATTTATATTAGTAGAATTATTAATTCAACTACTTAAACCGAAGTAAAAAATAAATGTTAGCAAATGCTATTTGACTGTTGATATATGATATTTAACAGATAACGATTGGTGATAATATATGATAGTTAACAGAATAATAATACTGGCAGGTAATAATTGATAATTTTTGATACATAAAAATAATAATTTTTAATATTAAAAATATTTATTTTATGAAAATATCCTTATAAAATGAGTCTAGCTATATATAAATGCTATTTAAAATCATTCATACTACGTTTGTGTTAATATTCATTAGAAAGTATTATCCATTCGGAACTAATTAGGAAATTATACTTTAAATAGTTTTCTGTCTTAGTAATACAATAATTACCTACACTATATAAAAAGTTACGCTTTTAACCTATTTTCAAGGTTAAAATGTAATTAATGCGCAGATAGTTTGGTCGGAATTATATGACAATAAACATAAAACTAGCATTAAACTAAACAAAAATCGTTGTCGTAAATATGGCTGTAAATTTTATACGATCGCGTTTTCAAAAACGTGATTCGTCAACTAAGTAAACATGGTTAAGTAACGAGCGCGATCATAACCTTCACTAGTGTACTCTGATCAAATATATATCCAGATGATGAATTAGAAAATGCTACAGAAAAAAAAATTCCTAAAATAATAATTAACTATTGACAATAAATATATAATAAAGTTAATACTTGATGCGCTGCACTCTTGATGGAAACATATATTAATATTGGGTAAATAGTAACTCTTGTTTTGTTCCATATTGTTTAACAATATGGAACAAAACAAGAGTTACTATTTACCCAATATAAATATATAATGTTCAAAATTTATCCTTCAAATGCTTAGCCATTGTTACTACAACCAATACCTTCCCAATAAATGGAAAAAAGGCGTGATAGTATGCATCCCCAAACCTGATAATAATCCCTCATATGTCACAAGTTATAAACCAATCTTCCTGTAATATGCAAACTATTCGAATCTCTTTTAAAATAAAAAAATCTTAAAATCACATAGCACATGTATTCCTGATTACCAATTTGGATTCCTTCTACAAAAATCATCTACACTTCCATTTACCATCCTCACTTCCAATATCCAAACAAAGCACCTCGAAGGTAAAAAGTCCGCTATTGCTTTCATTACATTAAAAAAGCGTTTGCCTCAGTGTCCAATCGAGGTCTGCTTTATACATGTTTTTTCTTAAATATTCCCAAGAATCTTATCAATATAGTTCATGTCAAGAGATCTTGTCAAGTCAAAATCCGCCAAGGACTATCCCAATTATTATTTATTAAACAAGGTGTCCCACAAGGATTCCCACTCTCCCCATTACTGTACAATCTATACTCCCACGACATATTTAATCCCAATCCTATACACTTTTATCCTACTTTATATCCACTCCTTTTTGCAGATGATACTGCCTTAATTGCACATGTCGAAACCCTTTCCTCTGCGCTGAACGCACTTCAAATATCCCTCCAATCATTGTAAAATTGGTTCTCTAAATGGCGTATACAATTAAATCCTAGTAAAATCAAAGTTTTCCTCCCCTTTCACAAAATTACTCCAACATCTCCTAAAATCAAAATCCTCCAAACCGAAATATCTCCATCAAACATGTAAATATCTCTGAATCCTATTTGACTCAAAACTTTTCTTTAAACCTCATGTTCAAAATCACTCCAATCCAAAGTCAAAACTCATTTGGGTTGGATGGGTGGCCTCTATCCCACCCTCCAATTAGTAAAACATAATCGAGGGTTTTAGTTAAAAGTTATAAAACACAAAATAATTGAATTCTTTAATTGATGTATTCATACAAATATTTCAAATAATCTTTGATGATGTTTTACTGACTGGAGGGTGGGTTAGAGGCCACCTACCCACCCTATATATTCATATCAACTTTTATTA
Source organism: Ontholestes murinus (assembly GCA_963969525.1). Lineage (NCBI taxonomy): Eukaryota > Metazoa > Arthropoda > Insecta > Coleoptera > Staphylinidae > Ontholestes > Ontholestes murinus. Next base: position 13,871,928 of record OZ018392.1, read on the forward strand.
CTGATCGCCTTGCGGTCTGCAAGAACTTAACTTTAATTACAAAATCTGAATAAAGGAAAATTGAGAAAGTACAATATTTGAGTGTCTGCGGATAGTAATAACAATTCCATGACGTAGATGGAAACAATGACACCACAATTCTTACATAGTGCTCAATGTAATGTCAGGCATGAAACGATAACTAACAGTTATATAATTCAATACCTTTGTTACGAGGAGTAGTTGTTTTAACTGTTAGTTCGTTTTTAAAGTTTTGTAAAAACAACGGCGCAGAAAGCTCAGAAGAATTAGTTCTATTTATTATTTAAAATTTTTGAGTATGTAAATTAATAAAAATTATATACATGATACCTGAAAAGGCTTTAAATAAAGCTTAAATAATATTAGCTATAAAAGGGTTATATTTAAACTTTTAAAAAAATTGTCAATTTTTTTAAATTCAAATTTTGTAATTAAAGTTATAGCAAACCGCGAGGCGATCAGTAATTAAAGTTAATATGTATATGTAGGGTGGGTGGCTGGCCTCTATACAACCCTCCAGTCAGTAAAACATCATCAACAATTTATTGAAATATTTGTATGAATACATCAATTAAAGAATGGTGTTTGTTTACATTTTAGAACTTTTAACTAAAACCCTCTATTATGTTTTACTGATTGGAGGGTAGAATAGAGGCCACCCACCCACCCTACATATACATGACAACTTTAATTGCTAATTGTTGATGATTTTGTTGGTAAAAACAGTCAAACACTTTATGCAATAAAAAATAAAACAAAATCAAAATTTAAGTAAATGACTTTCTATAGCTAATATTATTTAATTTAGATTTAAAGTCTGCCCACCCATCATGCAGCAAAATTTGACTAATTTACTCACTCAAAAATGTTACCTTTTTAATTTTACTATAATTATATACATGATTATATACATGATTTAATGAACAGACAGAACAGTTTTAACGATGAATGTTGCTTCAATAATAACCACAAAAACGAATATTGTATTTCCAATAAAAACAATACTATTAGCGATGAAAATTTATTCAGTAATAACTCCAGAAAAAAAATGCATCTGAAGATTTTGCTTTAGGGAATGAAAATACGTTTACGAAAGACAATAATATTTGCTCCAAAAATGAAGACTCTAATTCCAAAAACAAAAACGAATCTAACAATTAAACCAGTTCCTTCAGTGCTCCTTGCAATCCACTCATCGAACCTTTTCGCCAAATCCTCGCTCATGTAATTCTGCCAGTCGCCGATCTCCCATTTCCTGATGAATTACAATCAATTACAACCGGGGTTCTTCTTCATATTGTCCACCGACAGGAAGTCGCAGAGCTGATCGACTTGCTCCTCTGTGATCGCCTTCTCCATCTTCAATCTTCCGGATGCCAGTTTTCGTATCCAGCTTGAGATCCTCGTATTTTAGGAAGATAATGTTCGATTCATCTCTACGCTCCCAGAACGGCATGTAGTGTTTGAAGACCGAGCCTAGGGGAATTGTGTCGTTGAGGAACATTTCCGCAAAGTCGTCGAATGTGGTCACCATGTCGTGCATCAGTTTGCAGTGGTGGTAATACGATACGCTTAAGTCTTTCGGTTCACGTACTATGTAAATTATCGTAGGTTTTACTTTATATATTTGTGTAGGAAGAAAGTCGTACGGCAGGTGTGTTTTGATGAATCTTGGTGAAGGCCACTTATTAACGATATCCATCGAATTTCCATATTCTGTTATGAAACTCGTGTATTCTGTAAAGTACGTGGATAGCTCGATCATTGGTGCTCTTAGTTGTTGAATTGTGTTTTTGGCCTTGTCGAAATCGAAATTGTTTCCTATCAACCAGACTATTTCTTCCTGTTCTTGGATAACTGATTAACCAAACGTCGTCCTTCCTGACCTGAGCGTCGAGCAGATCCTGGGCGATGTCGTCGAAGTAATCAGGCATGAGGAACCTGCCGGGATTGTACTCCCAAAAACTGTTCTTCACGCCGAACGCCTTGTCCAGCATGTCGGCATGGGGGGCGCTGATTTCGCGCTTCGTAAAACTCATATTCCGCCGACAGATGCTCGCCGTCCACTTTGTTCCATATCCATTACAGTTATGCTGTTTTTGATGCTATAAACTGGACAGCTTCTGTATAGAAATCTATCTTACTCTCTTTTCATTGGATAATTTCTGGTGGATTTCTTCATCAATTTTGTTTGCAGTTTTGTTCAAAAAAGGAAATAATTATGCCAATGAACGAAGAAGAGATTCTAGCGTTATCACGTAAAGTGGGTACTATCAGAAGTTCTATTTCCTTACTATTAATTGATTCTTATTGATGAATTGAAGCGATCGTCTAGCTAATTTAAAATTTTAATCAACTTTTTTCTACGCTACAATATTTTTGTGCGCCGATCACCGGTTTTCATGTAAAACATGTTTTTCATAAAGTTCTTAACTTAATAATTTTGACATTTTTTGCCTATTGCTAATTAACTATAGGAGTTAAATGAAATTTATACATTCGCGTCGGTTTATACAGGGGAACTGACGAGAAACCTTTGGTGCTGTATCTCGCTTATTTTTGATCCGATTAGAATAAATAAAACATAAAATTAAATTATTTTTAAAAGACTTTTATATGATCTCAACTGATATTTTTTCTTGCATGCAGTTTTTACAAAAGACCGTCGACTGTTTTTTCAAATTGCACTGTATATATTTTTTTTATTAATCCGCAAGGCGATTTTTTTAAATATAAAATTGTTAACAATTTTATCCGTACATCAAACTAAAGTCGAAAAATTGAGGATTATTTGAATAATAAAAAAAAATCAAGTATCCATAGTAAACAATAAACAGAGCCTGTTTTAAATGTCAAAAGTGACTGTGTCAACCATTGATACAATACTGTAACGATTTTTAATAATTTCATAATTAAATTATTGCAAGATTCCAAACACAGTACTACTACTGTACTAGAATGTTGTGCAACACTGCCAGGGGACTGGACAGGACACTTAGAAATACTGCAGCAAATCGATCCGGCCGTTCTGTCCAAACCGACGGACATTATGTCCAGGAAGCTCGAATTCGAATTACCGTTTAAGGTGTCGATCGAGGACCCCAAAACGGCTTTGATGAGAGTCAAGGAGTTTGGACGAGGGATATCAGCCTGGTACACAGATGGTGCCAAGAATACCAGAGGTACTGGAAAAGGCATTTATGACCCTAACCAAAACCACAAGAGCTTCATGGCTCTGGGCACGACGCCCACGATTTTGCAAGCGGAAACGATTGCAATTGATATGTGCGCCAGAGAATGCTTGGATAGGCACTTAAATGGCGTGCATATATACATCGCCTCCGACAGCCAAGCCGCATTAAAGGCCGTTCGAGCCTATAGTCACGGCTCACGGACTGTCTGGGAATGTCGAAGATCCCTCTCGCAACTGGCGAAGAACAACTTGTTGACCCTCATGTGGGTCCCAGGGCACGGGGATATAAAAGGCAACAAAGTGGCCGATGAACTCGCAAAAAGAGGTGCAAATGCCACTCCTATAGAACCAGAGCCGTTTTGTGGACTCCCCATGGCGCATAGAAGAGATGTGGTGCAAAAATGGGAAGAGGACAGAAGACGTAAGCATTGGAACAATGTACCAGGTCTATGTTAATCAAAACGACACCTGAAACTCGATCACAGCCACAAGGTGCTTGAACTCACAAGGAACGAGCTAAGAACTTTCACCGGACTCATGACAGGGCATTGTGCCCTCCGATACCGTTTGTGGAAAATGGGAAAAGAGGAAAGTGGAAACTGCAGATTGTGTGATTCGGCAGATGAAACTACCGAGCACATACTATGCACTTGTGTCGCGATTGCTCACAAGCGTCTTTCACACTTCGGCAGGGACCGATTATCCCCCGAAGAAGTGAGCATTATCACCCCCAAGATAGTTACCAGGTTCATGGTGGACGTGGGACTGCTTGGAAAGTGATTGGTTAAGGGTAGAACAATAGATCTGTTAGGTCGCAGTTCACGAGAGGCTAACACACCTCACTAAAACCCTACTTAACCTATAACCTATATAACATATAGATGACTATACCATTTTCAGCAAACTTCGTGATAAACGCTCAATTTTAAGCAAATCATTGTGTAATTCTTATTGTAAGCGAGTTCACGGTTATATACGCAAAATCCTCGCGATATTTGGAAATTTATAAATGATGCCATGAGCATAAGTGGTATTCCTTCATCTATACCCTTGGTCAACACTTCTCTGAAGTTTATGCGAGTGTATCTAATAATGATCTGTTCGAATTTAGAACATCTAGATCTGTCATTTCTGAAAAGTTACAGATATCATTGTATGATGTTTTCAACGCGTTTCAATCTCTTAATAAGAGGTTTACTTGTGGACCTGATGGTATACCTGGTGATTTCCTGTGTAGGTGTGTCTGTATTCTTCCAAAACCTTTACATATTTTATTTTCTATTTCTATTCAACCTTGGGGTCCTGAGGGACCCCATCCTTTCTTAAAATTACTGTTTAATTATTTAAAATTTCAAAATATTAGGGTAAAACTAATTTAGAAGTAGAGCGCTAAAAGTAAGTAGTGATGGGGTCCCGGTCACTGCGCGCGCATACAGTTTACGTCTATCCACGTTTATAAACGCGTGGGGTCATCAAAGACCTTAGTAGTGCATATACGTTCAATTGAGTGCGAAGATAATACAAGAATATTATGGAATTTGAAGTTAGGCCAAGATTGCGACAGGAAAAGTACCACTGCCATTATTGCTGCGAAGAAAGCTATTATTCATCTAATCACTCCAATGTTGAAGAGAAGATTACAAAATGAACTGCTTCATAAAGAGTTGAAGATAAACATCAACTCATTACTGGAACAAAGAGATACAATTTATAATCAGGAAGAATTTCAAAAGGTAGAGATTGACCGGAAGCAATGATGTATGATGTGTAGCAGAAAGATTGATAAAAAACAAAATATGGATGTTGCTTATGCAAGAACATCGTTTCTATTTATGTCTTCATTGCTGTAGCATTTAATTTTGTTAAATTAAAAAATATGCATTTTTTACATGGAAAAATCTTTTTATATATTTGACTGCAGTTTTTTGCAAGAATAAATATATTTTTTGAAAGAAGCCCTTGTACTGTATTTATTTTTTTTAATATAGCATAAAATACACCATTACTTACAATTTCAACTCTTAACTAAGAGTTTTACTATTTTAAATGAAAAACTGCATTTTAAGAATTTTCTTAACTTATTTTCTCGATCATCCGAGGGATAAGAGTTAACTCTCTAGTATGGCTGATTTTTCTAGTCCATAATGTACCAATTAACACTTTTGTATAGTTCTGTAGTCCTATATAGAGGATAGAAGAATTTGTTTAAACAATATATCAACTTGGGGTGCTGGAAGATCCCATGTGCAGTTATGTTACAAAATTGAAGTGGTGCAGCTAACAATTTGGTATATACAACAAGCAACAAATAAACAAAAGGCAGTATGGAATATAATATGCCCCAAAACGAAAAATAAAAATGACTGCGACATATCTTGTGATGAATTAAATTCATTTTTTATTAATATAGCGGAATCACTAGTCGGTAACTTACAAACAAATACTATTTACAACCAAGAACCAACGAAAATAAATACCCACTTTAGTTTTCATAAAGTTTCCGAAATACAAGTACGAACTAATATTGAAGATCTAAAAAATAGCAGTTGTTTCGACATCCATGGCTTGACGACAAGTATAATTAAATGTATAATGAATTTTATTATTTCTCCACTCACTAAACTAATAAATGAATCAATAGCAACCTGGAATTTTCCTTCCATACTGAAATTAGCTAAAATTGTGCCCATACACAAAAAAGGAGACATAAACGATGCAAATAATTACAGGCCAATCGCAATTCTTCCAATACTATCAAAGATTGTGGAGAAAATATTAAGAAATCAAATTGTCAAGTATTTTTAAGTAAATAAATTATTCTTGGATGTACAATTCGTGTTTAGAAATGGCAAATCTTCCGTGGATGCAATTTTAAAATTAACAGATATGATTATACATAGTTTTGGAAACAAATCCGTAGTAATGGCATCGTTGGTCGATCTAAGCAAAGCATTTGATTGTGTTTCTCATGACCTAGTGTATTTAAGCTGAAATACTTGAACTTCGATGCAAATAGCATTAAATTAATGCTAAGTTACCCAGATGACAGATGCCAGTTTGTGCACATAGGAGGAACCCAATTACAGATAAAACAAATTAAAAGAGGGGGGCCACAGGGATCAATTTTAGGACCCATTTTTTTCATAATTTTCATAAAAGATCTTCCATCATATTTAGAAAAGTCAACCACAGTTCTCTTTGCCGACGATTGTACGGTAGTAGATATAGGCCGTAATTTAGATGTAACAATAAACTTAGCTTAGAAGCAATCTCTAAATAGTGCTCAGAAAACAGTCTACTCCTAAATGAAAACAAAACAAAAAGCATAACCTTTAGTTATGTTATGTTATGTTATGTTTTAGTCTTCGGTAGTTCCCTTTTTTGGAGTCAATATTGATGCATCTTTGACCTTCAAGGTATCGAATTAGCTAAGCGCTTATCAAAATTTACATTTGTGATGATAACTTTATCGCAAGAAACCTCTCTGGCCAGTCTCAAAACCGCATATTACGGGTTATTTGAATCACACATAAGGTATGGGTTATTTATTTGGGGGCACTCAACCTGTAGGCACCGCATGTTTGCATTAAAACGCAAAGCTCTAAGAATAATGGCAAATGCAAAATATAACGACAACTGTCGATTTATTTTTATCAAACTGGGCATACTCACACTCCCATTATTGTATATCAAGGTTTGCCTGGTGTATATCAAAGAGCATCTAACGGGTGTCCAACAATTATTACAGTCCCGGGTGGCGCTGGAATCAAAAACGTAGGTCGATTCTTACATGTGCCAAATAAATGAACTGACATTTTAATTGTCAAACATAACCTAAACGTGCATTTAAACAACACTTTAAATGCACGTTTATGTTATGTTTATGTCAGTTCATTTATTTGGCACATGTAAGAATCGACCTACGTTTTTGAATCCAACGCCACCCGGGACTGCAATAATTGTTGGACACCCGTTAGAAAAGTACAACACATATGAACATCATGATCACTCAACAAGATTTAAGCAAAATATAAATCTCGATCAAATGAGGTTAAAGCGTTCGTCTTGCTACTAAGGAACTATTTAAGAAAAAAATACATTCATACCTTTTGGAGAAAGCGTTCTACTCTTTTGAGGACTTTATTAGCAGTGATATTAGTCTGTAACTTTGTAAGTTTTTAATTTTTTCCGTTTTAAATTTTAAATGTTAGTTTTGTCTTATAAAGGATAAAACTGACATTCTTAACATGTTACTTTTATGATGTTTTAATAAATAACACTTTGTCATAGTTTTCATTGATCTCTTAAGAGTCGTTGCGATATGTTCTGGGTCTACGATAAAGCAACTGTTTTGCTATGTTGAAGTTTTGCAGTCGTTTACATTTTCTGCACGTCATTGATACTTCAAATAGTTTGAAATTATTGTTCTCATAATTTATGTTTAGTCCTTAGTGCATTATATATATTTTAAGTACTAATTACCTGGCAACTGTAATATTGACGTATGTAAATTATTTTTTATCAATGCATAAATAAACTATTCTATTCTGTTCTATTCTATTCTAAATGCTGCTCTTATTCTTTCTTTCATATTATCGGGTCTGGTTGGCGGTATATAATAAACAGTATTATTTATATATCCCCATAAGAAAAAGTCTATGCTAGTTAGGTCTGAGGATCATGCTGGCCAATTCTGTGGACCTCCGCGTCCTATCCACCTATTGGGATATTGTCTATCTAATTAATTTCTAACCTTTGTTTGGAAGTGCGCAGGAGCACTGTCTAGTTGCATCCACATTCTTTTTCAAATATTAAGTGGTACATTTTCCAAAAGCACAGGTAAATTGTCTCTTATACATTCAAGAAACATGGTCATCAAAAAAGTATGCACCTAACACACGCGTTCTAATTATTCCAATCCGTACATTAACAGTCCATCTGTGCTGATGATCAAGGGTTCTAAAGAAATAGGGATTTTCATCACTGTAATAATGCGAATTATGTCTATTAACTAATCCGTTGTTATGGAGAGTTGACTCATCTGAGAATAGTACATAATTGAAGAAATGTTCATCATCTCCCAACTTTTCTAAAACCCATAAACAAAATTTGAGGTGTAGACTGTAATCTGCTTCCACAATTTCCTGATGAAGTTGTATATGATACGGGAAAAATTTGTGTTTATAGTACTTCCGATGCTCCGTCTATGTATTCCAATAGTTTCCTTCATTTTCGCTGACTTCTATGTGGAGTTTCAATTAAAGATCTCATAACTAAGAATTCATTTTCTTCATTTCTAGTAATTGGCTTTTTTCGCTCTGTTTTTTTTTATAAGATTCACTTCCTGTTCTTATAAACACTTTTTTTCAAACAATTTTCTAATGAACGCTTGTCAGGAAGACGTTTTATAATCATAAAAATTTATTTAAACCAAATTAGGGAATTTATATTAAAATAGCCAAAAAGTATAACAAAAAAATATATGGATAATTTATTACCATGGCGTCTTAATTAGTACGGTATAAAACTAACAAATCAATTAAAAGATTCCGATCGATTTTTACATTACAATAATTTCTAGTTAGCATATCCACACTCGCTTTTTTCCTTTACTCGGCGATTAGTTATGCAAGATAACGTGATGGTGACGAATTAATTCGACGCGAGCCGAATAATTTACAGAACAAAAAAAATACACCAATTGTCGGATACGGGCGAAAGTCCGGCAGAAAAATTGACGGATCGAATTTTCGGAATTGTTGTTGACCGAGATTAACCGTCCGACTTTCTTCTAATAATTGCAACCCAGCCCGCGGAATTTTCCATGAAATTCCGATCGCGGAAATGAATATTCACCATAATCATCATCATCATCATCATCAGGTTCAAGGATTCCGTCTCAATAACAAATACGTAACCGAAATAATAATAATAATAAAAAAATAACTGATTATAGATGGCATGGTAGGTTATTATAATGCCATTAATTTCTATGTAATTGATATGTTTTGTAATATATACCAAAAATTGTGTACACATTATAAATTCAGACTGTTTAAATTGGTTTTGATTCATAATGTTTAATAACTATTATAAATGTATTAGAATAAAAAAAGGTGATCATTATAAACTGTTCAATACTGGAGGCTTTTACTTTTTTTAAAATTATTATTATAAAATAAAAATTCTATTCGTAAATATCATAATTTTGAATGGCTTTAGTTTCGATCAAATGAGAAGAATTATAGTTTAGATCAAACCAGAAGTTGTAATGTTGTTTAGTTGTGGATTTGTAGTTTCTTGTGGTTTGTTGTTAATAAACAATTTAAAAATTAACTTAGAATTTACTTTTTAACTTAGAAAAATTGTTTATTTTTCTAAGTTAATTTTTAATTTCTCCATAACCTTGAAAGTTGTAATACATATATTTATGTCCCACTACACATAAATAAATAAATAAATTAACAAAACGAGAAAAACATAAATTTATACAAAAAGAAATAATGAAGAATATACGTGGGTTAATCAAATATAAACCGCAATTTAGTTTAAAAAAAGTATGTATGTACTATTGTAAAAAAATAATATGTTTTATTTTTCTACATAATCTTATCATTCATTTATGTACACATTTTTCCCAGTGAAGCGGAAATTTCTTGATGCCATTATCGAAGAATGTTGAATCAATTGCTCACAAACGATTCCACTTCATGATCAGTGTGAAAACGGCTTACACCAATTTTTAAAATACATTTTACGTACTAAATCAGTGTGTTTGTTAAGTAGAGGAATTCCCGGATTATGTTTAGTTTTATGCACTTCAAGGGATTTTAGGAAGTCAATTTTGGTACCTTTTTTGGGCGAAATGGATTGATTACTTGAAGTACATCCTCGCCAAAACTGACATAAATTTAAATTGTTACGACTAGTTTCATTTTGAATATTATTTATCAGTTTTTGTGGAAAGTTTTATGATGATAATAATAATCAATATTTATTCCCAACAAACAGTTAACTTCTTGCAAAGGAATGTTCAAAGAATAAAAATAAAATGAAATACGTAATAATAATGTTAACTTAATTTAGAAAATTGAATAGAGAAAACCTATCTAAAATTCTTTACAATTTCTAAAAAAATATCATAAAAAAAATTTAATCACGAACAAAATATGATAAAAACAAACATTATCATAAACCAATTGAAAAAATTAAATATCATGAAACTATTGAAATTAACAAGAATAAGCAAATACAACAAATTCATCGTAAAACAGTTGCATATCAGAAAATTGAACAAATTTATCATATAACAATTGAAATATCAAGAAACAAATGAAAATAAAAATAAAAAATGTTTACATTTGAATTGCAGACAAAAAAGTTGAGTCAGAAAACAATTACAACGCATGATGCAATTCATAATTAGAAAAGGAAATCAAAAAGAAAAGAAAAATCATTTTAATTTAAAACAAGTGAATAACAGAAAAAATCAATTTTGTCATAAACAATTGAATTAAAAAAATTAAATATCATGAAACTATTGAAATTAACAAGAATAAGCAAATACAACAAATTCATCGTAAAACAGTTACATATCAGAAAATTGAACAAATTTATCATATAACAATTGAAATATCAAGAAACAAATGAAAATAGAAAGAAAAAATGTTTAGAAAACAATTGGAATATCACGAAACAATTGAAAATAAAAAAAACTAAACCAATTTATCATTAAACAATTGAAAAAACGGAGAGAAACAAAAATTATAAAACAATCGAATCACAGAAAAAAATAAAAATAATCATCATCATAAAACAATTGAAAGCAAAAAAAAAAAATTAATAACAGAAGAGAAAACATAAATTTGTCAAAAAACAATTGAAACATCATAAAAAAAATTGAAAAATTAAAACAGGAGAGTAACGACAAATTTGTTATAAAACAATTGAATTGCAGACAAAAAAAGTTGAGTCAGAAAACAATTACAACATGATGCAATTGATAATTAGAAAAGGGAATCAAAAAAGAAAAGAAAAATAATTTTAATTTAAAACAAGTGAATAACAGAAAAAATTAATTTTGTCATAAACAATTGAATTAAAAAAAAATTAAATATAATGAACAAATTTGTTAGAAAAATTAAAAAAAAACTATAATAAGTGCATAATATAAAAAAAAATTCATAAAACAATTGACATTAAAAAAATGACCAAACAAGTGAAAAACAGTAAAAACAATTAAAATATCATGATACAATCGAAATTAAAAAAATAATAAACCAACAATTAGTTTATCATAAAAAAACAATTGAAAAACAGAAAGAAAAATCAATATTAAAAAATAATTAAATGAAAGAAAACAAAATAGTTTTTTATAAAACGATTAAAATTAAAAAAAGAAAACTCAACCGAAGGAAAATTTGAAAATTTAAAATAAAACAAAAAAATAAAAAACTAAAATAAATGTATCAACCATTTTGTCATAAACAATTGAATGTAAAAAAATAAAATATCATAAAACAAATGAACAAATTTGTTAGAAAACAAATGAAATTGCATGAAACATTTAAAAAAATACAAACTAAAACAAGTGCATAACAGGAAAAATAAATTAAAACAATTGACATTAAAAAAAATAACAAAACAAGCGAATTAAAAAAAGAAAACAAATTTAAAACAATTGACATTAAGAAAAAATAACAAAACAAGTGAATAACAGTAAAAACAATTGAAATATCTTGATATAATTGAAATTTAAAAAAAAATAATAAGCCAAAAACTAGTTTATCATAAAAAAAACAATTGAAAAACAGAAAGAAAAACTAATATTAAAAAATAATTAAATGAAAGAAAACAAGATATTTTTTATAAAACAATTAAAATTAAAAAATAATTTAGAGAATTGAAAATAAAACAAAAACTAAAATAAATGTATCAACAATTATGTCATAAACAATTGAATTTAAAGAAATAAAATATGTATCATAAAACAAATGAACACATTTGTTATAAAACAAATGAAATTGCATGAAACATTAAAAAAAATACAAACTAAAACAAGTGCATAACAGAAAACAAAATGTCGTAAAACAATTGACATTTTAAAAAATGACAAAACAAGTGATTAACAGTAAAAACAATTGAAATGTCATTATACAATCGAAATAAAAAAATAATAATAAACCAAAAACTAGTTTATCATAAAAAAACAATTGAAAAACAGAAAGAAAAAATAAAGAAATGAAAGAAAACAAAATAATTTTTAAAAAACAATTAAAATTAAAAGAGAAAAATCAACCGAAGAAAAATTTGAAAATTGAAAATAAAACAAAAAAACAAAAACTAAAATAAATGTATCAACCATTTTTTTCATTAACAATTGAATTAAAAAAAATAAATATCACGAAACAAATTTGTTAGAAAACAAATGAAATTGCATGAAAAAATAAAAAAAAATACAAACTAAAACAAGTGCATAACAGAAAAAAAAAATGTCGTAAAACAATAGACATAAAAAAAGGACAAAACAAGTAAATAAACATAAATAAAAACAATTGAAATGTCATGATACAATCGAAATTAACAAAAATAATAAACCAAAAACTAGTTTATCAAAAATTGAAAAACAGAAAGAAAACACAATATTAAAAAATAATTAAATGAAAGAATACAAGATATTTTTTATAAAACAATTAAAATTAAAAAATTAATTTGAGAATTGGAAATAAAACAAAAACTAAAATAAATGTATCAACAATTGTGTCATAAACAATTGAATTTAAAGAAATAAAATATCATAAAACAAATGACAGAAAACAGAAATTTTTTTTATAAAACAATTGACATTTAAAAAATAAATAAATATCAAAAATTGAAAAACAGAAAGAAAACACAATATTAAAAAATAATTAAATGAAAGAAAACAAGATATTTTTTATAAAACAATTAAAATTAAAAAATAAATTTGAGAATTGAAAATAAAACAAAAACTAAAATAAATGTATCAACAATTGTGTCATAAACAATTGAATTTATTAAAGAAATAAATTATCACAAAAGAAATGAACAACTTTGTTAGAAAACAAATGAAATTGCATGAAGAATTTAAAAAAAAATACAAACTAAAACAAGTGCATAACAGAAAACAAAATGTCGTAAAACAATTGAAATGTCATAATACAATCAAAATTACAAAAAAAAAAAATAATAAACCAAAAACTAGTTTATCATAAAAAAAAAACAATTGAAAAACAGAAAGAAAAAATAATGAAATGAAAGAAAACAAAATAATTTTTAAAAAACAATTAAAATTAAAAGAGAAAAATCAACGGAAGAAAAATTTGAAAATTGAAAATAAAACAAAAAAAAAACAAAAACTAAAATAAATGTATTGTTAGAAAACAAATGAAATTGCATGAAACATTAAAAAAATACAAACTAAAACAAGTGCATAACAGAAAAAAAATGTCGTAAAACAATTGACATAAAAAAAGTGAATAAACATAAATAAAAACAATTGAAATGTCACGATACAATCGAAATTTAAAAAAATAATAAACCAAAAACTAGTTTATCATAAAGAAAAACAATTGAAAAACAGAAAGAAAAAACAATATTAAAAAATAATTAAATTTAAGAAAACAATTAAAATTAAAAAAGAAAAATCAACCGACGGAAAATTTGAAAATAAAACAAAAAAACAAAAACTAAAATAAATGCATTAACAATTTTGTCATAAACAATTGAATTTAAAAAATAAAATATCATGAAACAAATGAACATCTTTGTTAGAAAACAAATGAAATTGCATGAAAGATTAAAAAAATACAAACTAAAACAAGTGCATAACAGAAAACAAAATGTTGTAAAACAATTGACATTGAAAAAAATGACAAAACCAGTGAATAACAGTAAAAACAATTGAAAAACAGAAAGAAAAAACAATATTAAAAAATAATTAAATGAAAGAGAACAAAATAATTTTTTATAAAACAATTAAAATTAAAAAGAAAAAAACAACGGAAGGAAAATTTGAAAATTGAAAATAAAACAAAAACTAAAATAAATATATCATATATAACAATTGAAATGTCAAGAAACAAATGAAAATAAAAGAAAATACAAACTAATTAAATAAAAGAAAGAAAAAAAAACAGTTTTTTCAGGAAACAATTGAAAATTTAAAAAATTAAACCAAATTCTCAGTAAACAAATTTGAAAAAATAAAAGAAAATATTTTTAATTTATTAAAACAATTGAATTATATCAAAAACTATTCACACCATAGAAAATTCATAAAACAATTGAAAAAAAGGGAAACTAAACTTTATTACAAAGCAGTTAGAGTATTAAGAAAAACAATAGAAAATAAAAGAAAATTTCATAAAACAATTGAAATCGAGAAAAAATATCACGAAGCTATTATTAATAATAAATAAAAACGAAAACAAATTTATCATAAAACGCTTAAATAATTAAAAAAACAAACAAATTTATCGAGACAACAATTGAATGAAAAAAAATGCTTTATCATAAAAAAATCAACATAAAAATAAATAAAAACTAAAATAAATTTATCATAAATTAATTTAGACCAACGATAAAATAAATTTATTATAAAACAATTGAATAACAAAACAGAAGTTGTTCTGAAACCATTGAAATATCACTAAAAATTTATAACAAATTGATCTAAACATAATAAAGCAACAGTAAAAATTGTTATAAAACAATTGAAAATAAAAAAAAAACAAAATGACAACCAAAACAAATTTATCGTAAAATAATCGTACAACAGAAAACCAAATTTTCCATTACTAAAAATTAAAATTACATGAAACAATTGAATGCAAAAAATAAAACAATTATTAATTAGAAATTACAAAAACAAAACCTAATTTGTCATAAAAAATTGAATAATGAGGAAAAAACAAATTCGCCAGAAAACAATTGAAATATAAAACAATTAAAAAAAAAATGGTGATGTGGCCATCATAGTACTTTCCCTATATTTTACTCGAAAACTATGCGGTTTATGCAAAAAGGTTACTCATAATAATTTATTCAATTTTGAATTCTCTACAATTATTTGTAGATATTGCAAATATTATTTATTATTGAATTGAAGGGGCTGTTACTTATTATTATTATATTATTTATTATTTTTCGTTTTCTTTGTCACTACTTTTATTTAAAAAAAAAAACAATTTTGTTTTAACTGGTCGGTTTTAGATATTTTTTAAATATCAAAGTAATAATTACGCAAAACTTTCCATTATGTGTGCGAATTTGCGATTTGCATTGGAATTTAATTTTGGAGCGGGTTTTTTTTCCGAAGTGGTGCCGTCCTCGCCACCTCTCGCGTATGCAAATTATTTTTATTATCATTCGCTAATTAGGGACGACGCATTCCCGAATAATTTTTACCGTTCCGGATTCGTACATAAAAAAATAAATAAATACGATAACCTGTTAACGGCAGAAAGAATGTGGATTTTGCCCGTTGGGTTGTTCTGACGAATTTCAAGAGGCGACGATGACGATGGCGATGCGTACACGTACCGTCGCCCTAAGACGAAAAATTTCTTCGGCGGAATCAAATATAGTTGAAATTGGTAAAAAAAAAGAAATTGAACAATCGGTATTAATGAAAAACAAAAAGAGTAAAAAATTAAATTGAAGGAATTAATTACAAAAAAATGGTTAAAAATATTGAAAAAAGTTGATATTGAAGATACGAAAAGAAAGTCAAAATAAATAAAGTATAATTAAAAGCAGATGCTATTAAGGAAACATAAACGTTTTTTTTAATGTTGAAAACATTCAGTAAATGTTTTTTGTTATCAATAAAAAAAATGCTAATTTCAAACTATTTTAAAATGATTTTGTTAATTTTTTAAATTCTTTTCCAAAATTTCAATGATTACTGGTAAAATAAAATAACTATGTTAACCAAATTTTAAATTGCTTGGCTGGAAAGTTTAAAACAATATTTTAAACAATTTTTGGAAAATTTAAACTGTTTTTTTTCCACAATTTTTCCACTATATATTTTTTTAATAGTTTCCTTAACAATATTTAATTTTCAGTAAGTTTTTTTAACAAATTATAAATCGTTCTCTTTTTCTTAACAAAATTTCAACTCGACTTCACGTATCTCATTAATCAACATGAAAATTTCAATTGTTTTTAAGCAATTTTTTAAAACAATATTTTAAATTGATTTTAATATCAAAGTTTAAACAAAATATTTTCTAATTCATATTTAAAGTATTTAAATTATTTTAAATTTTAGTCAACTGTTGAATTTTTAATTGTAATTTTAATACAGTAACTTTTATTAAAAGGAAATTTGAAACTTTTTCTGGAGCTTTAGTTTTCAACAGGTTTAAGCAAGTATGCAATAGATTTCTTTTATTATTTAATTTAAAAGTTTGTGGATATAATTTGAATTAAGATAGTAGTTTTCTTTTCGTATTTAACTACTTTGTTTTTCAAAAATTTCCAATTGTTTTTGGAGAATGAAACTAAACTATTTTTCAAAAATTTCAATTGTTCTTGGATAATAAAACTAAACGGTTTTTCTGCAAAACTATTAATGGCCATATGGATAATTTTTAATACTAACTTTACTCATATTTTTTGCTAGTTTATTCTAATAAATTTATATATCTTAAAATAACTACTACTAAATTTTAGTAATAACGGTCGAAAACTCATTGGTAAAATGGCAATCAATAACTTTTCGGCTGCATTTACTAAAATTACAATTGTTTTTTGTTAATTAAACAACTTTTTAAATTGCAATTTATAAAAAGTTTTTAACTATTTTTTAAAAATGATTTTATAAACTAAAATTAAAGTAACTGTTTTAAGCATATTTTAAAATATTCTGTTCTTTTTTAATCGCTTAAAAAATATCATATTTATTTTAGTAAGTTTATAACACATTATTAATTTTGATTTTTGTATTACGTGAAGATAAACTTGATTAATTAATAAAGCACTAAAAAGTATTGATAATGATCACTTTGTATCCGAAATATATAACTATATCTGTAAATTAAATAAAAGTGTGAAGAAAGGTTTCTAATGCTTTATTAATTAAATTATAAATTTTATTTTATTATTTATTATCATTTTAGAACTAATTTAAAATAATACATTTTTTTTCAACTGCTTATTTACCTAACCTGAAATTTGAATTGTTTTTTTGTAATTGTTAATCAAGATGCTACTTTTTTTTATTTTTTGAAGAAGGTAATTTTGACTTTTTGTAACGAAAGGTTTAATATTTTTTAAATAAATTTCAATTTAAAATAAATAGATAATAGTTATTTAAGATACAAGTGTAAAAAGTGATTCTTTATTCTGGCTTCCGCGCAACAAAGAAAATTTTACACGTGTGCCTTACAAAATTTTATCTTAAATCGTGCAGCAAGTTTCAAAGAAGTTGTTCATATGAGTAATATTTTGCAAATGTCTTTTCAATTGCTGCTAATTATTCAATGAATAAAATTTAAAATATTATGTCTAGAGTATTATAATAGTTTAAAATATCCTTTTCTTCACTCTTCAGGATGAAGAAAAGGGTGTTTTAAACTTCTAATAATGATTACTCTTCACGTACTCAAACATTACAACAGAAAAAATACCCAGAGTACATTGACAAAAAAGTTTCTTAGCAACCAAAAAATAATTTGCACAAATTTTGTTGAAACTGACATTTCCGTCCCATGAAAAGTTAAAAAAACACTGTTTCTTATAACTTAAAAAAAACACTAGTAATTTTTTAAAATTTTTTCCACTTTTTCAATGAAATTTGTTGCCAAAAGCACCTACAAGATCATGGATAACTGCTTTTATAATCTTTTCTTCTGTCACTGAATTGAAAAAATCACTACATGTTAACCATATCATGAATTACCACGTAGTAACGGTCGCAACCATTCTATTTACTTACTTTTTTGTATTGCCAACGATTTAAATTTATTTCTTCATCTGTTTTACTAAAATTTCAATTCAATTATTATCAAAATAAAACAACCGTCTTAAGCCAATTGGCTTAAATTAATTACTAGAAGTTTTCAGCTGCTTTTTGTAAATCCATTAAAAACTAATAGACGCAAATTATGAACTGTTTTTTAAATGTTTTTGACACTTTGAATAACTATTATTGTTTTTTCTAAGCCAATATTTTTTTAGAAAGCTAGTTTCCAACTATTTTCAAAAAAAAAATTTATATTTTTTTCATTTTTTGTTATATTTTGAACGATCTTAAGATATTACAGTTTATTACCTAATTTTTCTTTATTTTTAGTGAAATAAAATTAAATATACAAATTTATTTAAAAGATCCGTTGAAATTCTAAAATAAAAATAAAAAATAGCAGAAAAAAACAAATGAAAAATAGGTTTATCAAAGACTGCACAATAAACCTGTTGAAAATTATCTACAAAAGTAACAATTGAAGATTTGCGTTAAAAAACTTTAACTAAAAGTACAAATTTTACGAAAAAAAAAACAATTGTAAATGAATTAAAAAATAGTCGAACACTAAAAAAATAAAAATTTAAGTTAAAATCTTTCTCAACAAAATCACTTTAAAATTTGATCTTTATTTCAGTTAAAATTAGATCATGAAATAATTTGAAATTGCATTAAATAAACGGTGAACACGTAGAAAAGTTAAAATTTAAAATATAACACTGAACAAAACGCTTACTATGTTTTTAACCACTATAATTTATTATAATATTTAAATATATTACAATGTGTACGACTTAAGTTTCGACTTTTGACGGTCATTATCAAACTATAACAGTTTATATTTTACAAGAAAAGAATCCTTTAATTCTAAAGAAATATTTGAAAAAAATAACACAGTTGAAAGGGTCTTACATTTCTTGTTGAATATTTTAAAATGTTTCACTGCACGGTGGCTTCATCAGGCAGATGAATACTTACTATTCTCTCAACTCTTAACAGCGTTGTTTTCTTTTAATGTATTATGGACTCTTATTATGTATCGTCAATTCAATACTCAAAGAAATATTTGCAAATTTATTTAAAAAACTAATTGAAGCATGGTTCCCAAAATGCCGAAATCAACCCTTCTAAATTAAAATTTTTATATCCTTACACAGACTCACTTTCACATCTTAAAAATCTAAAGATAACAACACACATCACCTCATCATAAAATTGCAAATATTTCGTTATTATATTGGATTCAAAACTATCCGTAAAATATTATTATTTCATATATACATACATCTTTATTTGGACAAACATAATACGTAACATTAATAACAATGAATATAATATAAGAGGGATATATTATGGTATTATTGATTAGGATCGTAGGAGATTGTGCCGTGATTTTGTGATAGGGGATAAATAGTTAGGATTTGGAAGGATTAATTTTGATTCGCCATTTGGAGCACCATGCTTGGATTAAGGAGATTGTTGAGCGATTTGAAAGGAGTCAACGGCGAAGAGTAAGGAATATTGTGGAGGATTGAAATATGTAGGGTCAGGATTACTAATATCGTGGCAAAATATGTTGTATAGGAGAGGGGATAAGGGAGAACCTTGAGGTACGATTTGTAAGATTTGAAAATAATGGGAAAGTGTTTGTTTAATTCTTACTTGACAGGATCTGTTGGATAGGAAGTTGAGTAAAAGGATTGTTAAATGATGGGGGATTTTTAGTAGGAAACATTTACATAGGAGACCAATATGCCAAACTGAATCAAATGCTTTTTGTATGCCCAAAAAAGTATAGCTGACTGTGTTTAGTTTGCAAATTGGTCGTAAGGATTGATAGAGGAAATATGGTGGATTTTTTGGGAAGTAAACCAAACTGATAGTCAGGAATGGAGTTGATTGAGGTTTGTAGTATTTTATTATAATGCTAAAATAAGCACATTAAAAAAAGAAACAAATAACAATAGGTAATTATTGTATTTGATATTATAGTAAAAAACTGAAATGACTTAAGACTCAACGCTATAAATAATTTGTTTTGGCAGCACTAAATTTTCGACATATTCAAACAGTTCATAATAATAATTAACTGTTTGATAATGACAAGTTGAAGTTGTCGAAACTGTAGTAACAAGTTTTATTAAAAAAGTAATATCAAAAACGTTTTCTATTTTTTTGAATGCGGCAAGACGATTAGTTTTTTTTAAGTTTAAAATTGTTTTAATCATTTATTTATTATTTTACTGTTACGGATGAAGAAACAGCACAACCTGTCGTGTGTGTCTCCATTAATTGCGAATCGCATGCGGTCAACTTTTTCAATTTTACAACAAAAACAATTCGTGATTTCCATGCGAAACAACAGAACAACGGATCTTCATGATGATGATGATGGCCATTTTTTCCACTTAATCACGCGAAAACTTTGTCACCATTTTTCAGAAATAATACGTGCAAATTTACAGCAAGCATAAAATGAATGCGCTGTTTATGCCTTTTGGGCGATTTTTACTATTTTTTTGATGTTAGAAATGAATAAACAATTCGGAGAAATTATAATTGCAGTAATTTGCAGCGAATTTTCTGGAAATAGAGAGCGTTTTATTATATAATTTGATGAATATAACCGAAGGCAGTTCCCTCCAAAAATAAATCGACTAATTATACCCATAATTACATGACCAATTGTTTCACATAAAAAAAAATTATTTTGCGGATTTTTTTCTGTAATTAGCGTTCCTAAAAATTTATTCCTAAGTACATTTATTAGCATTAATAATCTCAAATAGAATACATTGATATTAAGAGAAGTAAAACACTTGTTAAGTTCCGAAACACGTGTCAGTTACCTGAAAATAAACAAATGGAACATAACAAGTGTATTAATTCTCCCAATATGAAAATTTGGTTCCATCAAGAATGTAGCAAAACAAGCATCGAATTTATTAAAAACATTGATGTTATTTTTTCCATTTCTGGCATCTTTAGGCCAAATCTCTAGAATTTAGTTGGTTATCAACGAACTAAAAGTAGTTTAAAATTGTCTCACAAAAAATCTAAAAGTGAAAATTTAGTTACTAGAAGTCAGTATCAAGATATTAAAATTTTTCCCAAAAAGTTTCACTTTAGGTTTTTTCGTCAAACAATTTAATATAATGAAGAAGGAGGAGACAAGTAATCGTAATCTATTTGAGTTTATTGAAATTATAAAAAGTTAATTGCTTTCTTTATTTTAATAATCGAAAATGTATCACGAAGTGAGCGCCTCTAAAATTATTTATTTTTATAAATAAAAAAAAGGATCACATAGTTAGTGAAAGCCTGATGTATTTAGTCGAAGCGTAATTGATTTTAAATAATTGCATTGTCTTCACAGAGAAAGCAACGCCTTTCGTATTTTCCTGTGATTTTAATATCATTGTGAAATTGTAACGTGACTTACATAATTTTGTGAAAAAAAAACTATAGGAAATCATCTTCCAAGAATAATAATAATGACAACATTTCACCGTGACGCAATTTGCGATACGCTTAAGCGCACACTGAACGCAAATTACGAATAGTCGCATTTGAACACTGTAATATTCGATTCTTCCTCTCAAAACAAATATCAATCCATCTAATAATAAAATGAATCATATTTTTAATGTATTAAATTTCAAAGTTATATAATACTAATAATAAAATTAAATTAGTTTAATTAAAACATGAATCAAATTTTTGTTGTCAATTAATGATTGATTGATAATTAAAATAAAAAAATCACGTCGAAAAACAAATGAATCATAATTTAATTGTTATTATGAATGTACAAATGATGGTCATTTATTTTTTATCATTGATATTAATTTTTTATTTGTTCGCTTATTAACAATCACTGGGGTAAAACCGTTGTTAAGTAGTTGTTGTTTATTACGGAAATCAATTAACGGATTCTACAAATAAATTGCAGCATGGCATGACTGAAAAGTTCTAGACTACAGATTATATGTAATTACGTGTAGTATTGTAATTTTCAGTTAATGGTCATTGCAATCAATTTGTTTATTCGTTTTGCGGCCATCTCGTAAAAAATAAAGCTTAATATTAAAACCCGGTGATCTTTCCATTATACTAAACAGAAATATTGTTTCTATTTATAAAAATCAGTTAAATTTTAGCCTTAATTAAAGAAGTCTCTTTTTTAAAAAAAGATAAAATAGAGGAAGAACATAAGTATATTTATTTCAGGTGTGTGAGCTTTTTCAAAAGCTTTTCATTTCTTGGTCATTCGTCAAAAACCTAAAATACGCAAATTAAAATTATGGCAAGGGTAAAATATTTCAGGAATTCAACCTACAAACACGATAATACTTCCAGAAAAGAATATTGTTGGGAGAATCTATAAAATATATAATACAGTAGCTGAACAAAATCTTTCGAATTATTTGTTTCCAAAGAAAGAAAAAACAATTGTTTTTTAAGAAATTATAAATTATCGAAAATTAAACCCCAAAATAAAAAAAAAACACACACACACAATATTATAAATTACTTCTACTCAAGTATATCCTTAGACTGCTGAAATACAAGAGACGATTATATGGAGACACTTTCTACGAGGACAGTTCAATTAAAAATAAATTCAACAACTGAAACAAGGAGATTCATTCATTAAAATCAGAATACAAAAAACATACATGGCTTGAAGCTTTCCAAAGAATAAACAATAAACAGGGTGACCCAATTGACGGTTCAATACTGACTGACGATACATCAATAGCGCTAACATTTTCAGGACAGTTAGAGAAAACGTTTCAAAAATCATACAGTCACTAATACGACAATGACTTTTATGGTTCAATTCATTTGAAGCCACCCTTAACACCCATTTATTAACTATAGTTAAATACCGTATTTTAAATTGTTTTATTATGTTTTCCTCATAAACAATTTCATTGTTTTTACATTTAATAAAATCAATTGTACCTAAAAATTCAATGTATATAAAACACTCGAATGTTCGACAAATCCATTTTCTACAAACCAAATTTTTGTCATAAACTCAGCCAAAAGTACTTCACATTTTTTTTCAAGACATTAACAAACTAAAAAAAAAACAATGTCTTTTATACAAATATTGTTTTATTTTGTATATTTAATCAATTTTTTTTTACAATTTTAAACTTTCAATTGTTTTTCTATGCTATTTATTTTTCAAAAATAAAGAATTTCAATTATTTCTATAGTTACAAGTGTAAATAAAAAGTGATACCAACAAAATTAATTGTTTATATATTTTTAATTATCCAAATGTATCACGAAGTGAAAGCCTCCACAATTATTTCAATCAAAGTTTTTTCAAAACATTCTGTTATACAAAAGAAAACAATGACTTTTATACAAATATTGTTTTTTTTTTTAATAATGAGTTTATAAATCTTTAATCGATTTTTCAACTTTTTCTATATAACCTTCGGTTGTTTTTCTATTCAATTTATTTTTCAATAAAAAGATTTTTCAATTTCGATTATTATTTTTTTCTTAGGAATTTTATTTAAATCATTTCTAATTGTAACATTCTTACGTTTTAAAAATTAAAAAGAAAACAAGTACTTTCTAAATATGAACTTTTTCGGATCTTATAAACTCAAAAATATTTTTCGTTTTTTATAATTTGGATTTGTTTAGTTTTGTGTTTAAGACAAAAGAAATGCTTTATATATTTTTAGAAAAATTTAAATGGATTTCCTTTCAAGAAAGCAATTATTTATAACTGATATTACTTCAAAGTTTTTTCGAGACATATTTTTTTAAATAAAAAGTTTATAAATATTTAATCGATTTTTTTACAATCTTTAACTTTTTCTTTAGAACTTTCGATTGTTTTTCTAGGCAATTTATTTTTCAGTAAAAAGATTCGATTATTTATTTTTTTCTTGGGAATTTTATTTAAATCATTTCTAATTGTAACATTCTTATGTTTTAAAAATTAAAAAAAAAACAAGTACCTTCTAAATATGAACTTTTTCTGATCTAATAAACTCAAAAATATTTTAATTTTTTAAAGCTTTGTATATTTTTAGAAAAATTTAAATCGATTTCCTTTTAAGAAAGAAATTGTTTTTAAATGTCAAAATTTTTGCAATCTAGATTTGTTTTTGTTTCTATCTTTTAATTATTTTAAAAACCTCTAAAAAAACTACAAAAATGTGTTATAACATAATTTGTCCAAATTTCACATTTTTAATTCACAGTTTATAAATGTTTAATCAATTTTTTACAATTTTTAACTTTTTCTATAGAACCTTCGATTGTTTTTCTATGCAATTTATTTTTCAATAAAAATATTTTTTAATTTCGATTATTTATTTTTTTCTTGAGAATTTTATTTAAATCATTTCTTGTAATTGTAACATCCTTATGTTTTAAAAATTTAAAAAAAAACAAGTACCTTCTAAATATTAACTTTTTCGGATCTTATAAACTCAAAAATATATTTTTTTAAGAAAGAAATTATTTATAAATGTATAAATTATTTCAAAGTTTTTTCGTGACATCCTATTATACAAAATTTTATTCTTTAAAATAGGAAGTTTATAAATGTTTAATCGATTTTTTTTACAATTTTTCAACTGTTTCTATAGAACCTTCGATTGTTTTTCTATGCAATTTATTTAAAAATAATTTCGTTTCAATTTCGATTATTTTTATTCTTGAGAATTGTATATAAATCATTTATAATTGTAACATCCTTATGTTTTAAAAAATTGAAAAAAAAAACAAGAGCCTTCTAAAGAGGAACTTTTTGGAATTTTGTAAACTTAAAAATATTTTTTTTTTTTTTTATAATTTGGATTTGTTTTGTTTTGTGTTGAAGACAAGAGGAATGATTTATATATTTTCAGAAAAATTTAAATTGATTTCGATTTTAATAAAGAATTAATTTTTTGCAACCTCGATTTGTTTTTGTTCTTTTAATTATTTTAATAACCTCTAAAGAATCTACAAAAATCTCTGCTCTAGAAGTGTTATAACATAATTTATTCAAATTTCACATTTTTAATTTTGTATTTTTAATTCACAAACATATCTAACAAATTTAATAGATTCGACTGGTTTACAACTGATTTTGAAAAAGTAAAAATAAATCACTCTGGAATACTGTTAAACAAATTATTATAAAAATATAAACGCTTGTTTTTTTTTTAATATTAACTTTTTAATCTAATTTAGACAGAATTCATTTAGTTTTTTTAAATTCTTTTTAGATAGAATTATTTTATTGATTTTTTATTGTTTTAGCTAAAACTAACTGTTGAACATGAAACTTATCTCCTATTTAATTATATTATCAACAAAAATAATTCCACTAGAATACCGGGGAAGATGTTATTTTGAGAGATAATTGCCTGGAACTGTACTTCAGTCTGTTGGGTTTGAAATAAATAAATAAATAAACTTCTACAAAAATTTTAATTTTCATTTTCTGATCAGCGCCATTTATAAAGAATTTTTCTGTTTAAAGAATATAGAAGATACATTATTAGAGATAATGATGGCATAGTTTCATAAATTTGTTTTCATTTATAATGAATCTACAAGGACATTTCCGTATAAAGACCAAATTTCATTTAATCGATTTTTTTCACAATTTAAACTTTTTTATATAACCTTCAATTGTTTTATTTTTGAAAAATAAATTACATAGAAATATAAAATTAATTTAAAAAGGTTTTTAAACTTCATGATAACAATTCAGTTTTGAGGGAAGCCATTTTTATTTCGACAGTAACAGAATTTTTCTATTCGAAGAATATTAAAGATACATGAATGAAAAAAAATGCTGGCACAATTTTATTCATTTGTTTTAACTTATGACGAATTTACAAATAAATTTCTGCAAAAAGGAAGATTTCTATTTAAAAAAAAATCAGCTTTGACTGTCGCTATTTTTGTTTAGACAGTAACAGAATTTTTCTGTTTAAGAATATAAGAAGATAATTTCACGAAGATAGTGCTGAAATGACTGCATTCATTTGTTTTTGCTTATAAAGAATCTTCAAGCAAATTTCTACAAAATGGCAAATATTCATCATCAAAATTAAGTTTTGACCTGCCTTAAAATTAACAGAATTAATAATTTAAAAATACAAAAATATTAAGTAAATCTACAAGAGATTTTAATAGATTTTATTAATAACAGAATTTTTCTTTTTAAAGAAATTAAAAGATACTTTAATGAAGAAAATCCTGGCACAATTTTAGTCATTAGTTTTAACTCGTAATTTACTTATAAATTAAGTAAATTTCTGCAAAAAGGAAAAATTTCATCCTAAACATTTAGTTTTGACAATCAGCATTCTTACTTTAGCAGTTATAGAATTTTTCTGTTATTAAATATTTCAAAAGATAAATGAATGAAGTAAATAATATCACAATATCATTCATTTGTTTTAACTTGTAAAGAATCTACAAGCAAATTTCTGCAATAAGGTGGATTTTCACCATAAAAATTAAGTTTTCGACGATGTAATATTTGCTCAATAGAATCAATAGAATTTTTCTGTTTAAAACTTTTAAAAGGCAATTTATAAAAGATAACTCTTAAATAATTTCATTCATATCTTCGGACTCGTAATAAATCTATAAGCGAATTTCAGTAAAAAGGCAGATTTTCATCAAATAAATTAAGTTTTAACCCTCTATGGCCCGAAATTTTGTTTTAAATCCAAAATAAAATGCTTGTAGATTTCTAGAATTCTTCAGGAATTTTCTTTGAGACTTCTAGAATTTTCTTCAGTTTTTTGTAGGTTTGTAAATCTTTTCTTCATTCCATTTTTCAAGAATTTTCTTAGCGGCCTCTAGAATTTTTTTTCAATACTTCAAGTACTTCACAACAACTTTGATCACATTTCTGAAGAATTTTTCTATAGGGTTCTTGAATTTTGTAGATATCTAGAATTTTTTTAGAAAGGGTCTAGCAGTTTTTAAAAATTTTCTTAAATACCCCTAGAATTTTCTTTATTTTTTTTTGTAGGTTTTAGATATTTTTAGTAACTTTTATTAAATTTTATCTGTTCAAGAATTTTCCTACTTTTTTTTGTACATTTCAAGAATTTTACAGGAAGCTTATTTCAGTTTTTCAGGAATTCTAGAATTTGTTTCAGTTAATAATAATAAACATCTTTATTTACAGAAAAATTAAAATAATTTACATTCGGTTAACAATAAGATAATGATATTATACAATTATTTATTTATTGTTTCAGTAATTTTTGTTGGTTTGTAGAACTTTTTTTTAAATTCCATTTTTCAAAATTTTTTTTATGAGCCTCTAGAATTTTCCTCAATATTTTTTTGTATATTTCAAGAACTTCACAGCAACTATCAAAGAACTTTTCTAAAGGATTCTTGAATTTTGTAGATTTTTAGAACTTTTTAGTTATTTTCATTCCATCTTTCAAGAATTTTACGAAATTTACGAAATGTTTTCGTGTTTTTTCTAATTATTAGTTAATTTTCTAAAACGTAAAGGACTTTATTACATTTTTATTGTAAAAATTCAGTTTTGACTAACGCCATTTTTGTTTAGACAATAAGAAAATATTTCTGCTTATAGATTATACACGATAAATTAATGATCATCGTAATGACACAATTTAATTTATTTGTTTTAACTCATAATGAATCTTAAAAGCAAATTTCTGCAAAATGGAATATTTTCATTAGAAAAATTAAGTTTTGACCGCCACCATTTTCGTTTCCAAAGTGCTACAAATTTTCTGTGTGGGCGTTTTAAAAGATACATTATTGAATATAATGCTGGCAAAGTTTAATTCATTTGTTTTTATTTATAAAAATTCTACAAGCAAATTTCTGCAAGAAGGTATTTTTTATCATAACAATTAAGTTTGGACTGCAATAGCAGAATTTTTATGTTTAATGAATTTAAAAGATAAATCAATGAAGATAATTTTGACGTGATTACATCCATTTATTTTTAATTATAAAAAATCTACAAATAAATTTCCAAATTTTCATCATACTATTTCAAATGAAGAATGAAATAAGTGATAAATGGGAAAGTGATTCAAGAAATACCATTTCAGATTATGTCAGCGCTATTATAGCTTCCAAAATAATAGAAATTTTGTGATCAAAGATTTTAAAAGATAAATTAATGAAAATAATGCTGGCATAATTCAGTGTCACTCATTGGTTTTAACTAATAAAAAAAAACTAAAAGCAAATTTCTGCAAAATGACAGATTTTCATAATACAGACATAATTCTAACTGTCCCATTTTTTTTTTCGACATTTTCTGTTTTAAGAATTTAATAATATAAATAATCGAAAATGATTCTGATACTATTAAATTCATTTGTTTTGATTCATAAAGAATCTACAGGCAAATTTCTCCAAAAAGGAAAATTTTCATCGTAAAAATTTAGTTTTGACTAAAAAACGAGGAAATTCAAACTAAGATAACTGCAGATTTGAAAATATTGGAGGAATAGTACTACAACAACCTGTTAACAATTAATGAAACGAAAACAGAATTTGTAATCTTTAACAGAAAAAATCACAATTATCAAAAACGTAGAGATTTGCTTTTTCTTTCTTAAACTTTCGGTCTGAATAAAACTCTTACTATGTTTTTAGCCACTATAATTATAGTGATTAAAAACATAGTAAGCGTTTTATTCAGAGTTCATTATGAATTACATAACGGTCGCAACCATCATTATAATTGAGTGTTTTCATTTCCTGTAATTTTATTTCATCTTTTTATTTTATAAGGATTTTAGAATTTTAGAAAAAAAAAACTGTTTAATGATATAGCACGGTTTAACATCAGCGACTTAAGATTCGACAACAAATTATATACAGGGTGAGTTTTCTTTTTAAATGTTCTTTATGGGAATTTCGGAAACTGTAAGAAATAGAAAAACTGTTACGTGGGGAAAGAAGTGTAGTTTTACGAGGCAAATAAAATTCCACTTTCAAAGTTTCCAAAAGGAGTCAAGGGTAACTAGATAACGAATTAGGTTGAAAAAATAAACACTTTGCTAGTATCGCGAACTTAAAATGCACACTTTACTAGTATCACTAATTTCAAATTCGTATGTATCACAAAGTAACGGCTTAAACAATCAATCATGGTAAATAGAAATTTTGAAAAAAGTGAAAGGTGTCAATTTTTTCATATCAATAAATATCGGTTATTGACAGATACAAGAAAAAATGTAAAAGATAAAGTTGCCTAATAATGTTCGCAGATTAGTAAAATACAGTCGGATAATTTTTATCAATCCTTATATTTTTTGTTATACAATTTCAATTTTTAATTTTTGAAAATTTTACACACAAATGGTTTTAATTTTGATTTTTGGAAAAGCATATTTTATCAATTAATATCAGTTTTTAGGGTGTTTTGTTTTTATAATTTTCGTACTACAAAAGGCCACCCATCAACCCTACATATGCGGTTTTCTTTTAATTACGGATTTTCGTTGGGTACATTTTAAGAGTGTTTATAAAAATCCTAATACGTGTTTGACTAAGGTGGTAAAAATAGTAATATAGAGGTTGTGGGTGTCTGTAGAGTAAATTTTGGCAACTTAAAACAAAAAAACATTAATACTTTAGTAATTTTTTTTTCCTTTTTAAATTCCTAAAAACAACAGCGGTGTTTCCGCTAATGATTTTGCTACATTAAAAACAGTGTTTTAATTAAAATTTCGTTGTTTATGTAGGGTGGGCGGGTGGCCTCTATCCCACCCTCCAATCAGTAGAACATAAGCAAGGATTTCTTGAATTGTTTTTATTAATAACATGTAATTCTACTAATAAACTATGCATTTATTTTATTGTAATCAAATCAGTAAATCACTTGCTTATGCTTTACTGATTGGAGGGTGAGTTAGAGGCCACCCACCCACCCTACATATATACTTCTCTTTTAATTACGGATTGTTTTTAGGTTTCCAAATAAACGAAAAGTAACTTTTCAGCGTGTTTAAGAAAATACTTATTAGAATTTTCTTAAACACGCTGAAAATTTAATTTAATTATTATTTTGTAATATATTTTTTGTGATATTTATTTTATAAGAAAGGAGTGCAAAGATATAATAAAGAATAAAGATTATGGTAATAAAAAACTATTATAAAATTTGTAAAACTCTTTATGGCGGATTTTGACAATATACTTATCTTATATAAACTTTCTACTTCAGTAATTTTTGCTTCTTAATTTTCTAAGCCATCAACAGAGTTTTTTAATGATATTCCTACATTCAAAAAACAGTGTTTAAATTAAAATTTTGTTGCATATGTAGGGTGGGTGGGTGGTCTCTATCCCACCCTCCAATCAGTAAAACATAAGCGAGGGTTTGAATTAAAAGTTGTGAAATATAAATAAACACAAAATAATTGCAAATTTTAGAGATTTATTCATACAAATTTTTCAAATAATCTTTGATGTTGATGTTTTACTGATTGGAGGGTGGGATAGAGGCCACCCACCCACCCTACATATACATATAAACTTTAATTCCTTATCGTCCCGCGGTTTCCAAAAAAAATAATTACAAAATTTTTGAATTATAAAGAAATAAAAATTAGAGAAATTCAATTTTTGAGAGAGAAATTTGTCACAATTTAATGTGTGATGGGTGGGCAGACCTTAAATCTAAATTAGATAAGATAAGCTACAACTACATTTAAACTGAAATTTAGCTACAACTATATTTAAACAGAAATTTTGATTTTGTTTGATTTTTTATTACATAAAGGGTTTTATTATTTTTAGCAGGAAAATCATCAACGATTATCATTTAAAGTTATCATGTATATGTAGGGTGGGTGGGTGGCCTCTATTCCACCCTCCAACCAGTAAAACATAAGGGAGGGTTTTAATTAAAAGTTGTGAAATATAAATAAACATAAAATAATTGCACTTTTTAGATATATTTTCTACAAATTTTTCAAATAATTTTTGATGATGTTCTGCTGGTTGGAGGGTGGAATAGAGGCCACCCACCCACCCTACATATACATATAAACTTTAATTCCTTATCGTCCCTCGGTTTCCAAAAAAATTAATTACAAAATTTTTGAATAATAAAGAAATAAAAATTAGAGAAATTCAATTTTTGAGAGAGAAATTTGTCACAATTTAATGTGTGATGGGTGGGCAGACCTTAAATCTAAATTAGATAAGATAAGCTACAACTACATTTAAACTGAAATTTAGCTACAACTATATTTAAACAGAAATTTTGATTTTGTTTGATTTTTTATTACATAAAGGGTTTTATTATTTTTAGCAGGAAAATCATCAACGATTATCATTTAAAGTAAGCATGTATATGTAGGGTGGGTGGGTGGCCTCTATTCCACCCTCCAATCAGTAAAACATAAGCGAGGGTTTTAATTAAAAGTTGTGAAATATAAATAAACATAAAATAATTGCACTTTTTAGATATATTTTCAACAAATTTTTCAAATAATTTTTGATGATGTTCTGCTGGTTGGAGGGTGGAATAGAGGCCACCCACCCACCCTACATATACATATAAACATTAATTCCTTATCGTCCCCCGGTCTCCAATAAAATTAATTACAAAACTTTATGAATAAAAATAATATTAAAAATAAAGAAATTAAATTTTAGAGAGAGTAAATTTGTAAGAATTCAATGTATGATGGGTGGACAGACTTTAAATTTAAATTAGATAAGATTAGCTATAGATATATTTAAACTTAAATTTTGAATTTGATTTTTTTTTTGCAAAAAGGGTTTTATTATGTTTGGCAGGAAAATCATCAACGATTAGCAATTAAAGTTATTGTGTATATGAGGGGTGGGTGGCCTCTATCCCACCCTCCAATCAGTAAAACATAAGCGAGGGTTTGAATTGAAAGTTGTGAAATATAAATAAACACAAAATAATAAAAATTGACTATGTTTTGAATTTTTCAATTCAGTGTAACCATTTAACCTTTAACAAATGAGTGAAATTATGCCAGCATTATTTTCATTAATTTATCTTTTAAAATCTTCAAAACACAAAATTTCTATTATTTTGGAAGCTATAATGGCGCTGGCATAATCTGAAATGGTATTTCATGAATCACTTTCCCATTTATCACTTAATTCATTTGAAATAGTACGATGAAAATTTGGAAATTTGTTTGTAGATTTTTTATAATTAAAAACAAATTGATGCAATCACGTCAAAATTATCTTTATTGATTTATCTTTTAAATTCATTAAACAGAAAAATTCTGTTACTATCAGAGCAAGAATCGCGACAGTCCAAAATTAACTTTTATGATAAAATTATGCCTTTTTGCAGAAATTTGCTTGTAGAATTTTTATAAGTCGAAACAAACGAATTAAACTTTGTCAGCATTATATTCAATAATTTATCTTTTAAAACGCCCACACAGAAAATTTGTAGCACTTTAGAAACGAAAATGGTGGCGGTCAAAACTTAATTTTTCTAATGAAAATATTCCATTTTGCAGAAATTTGCTTTTAGGATTTATTATGAGTTAAAACAAATGAATTAAATTGTGTCAATACTTCATTAATTTATCTTGTTTAATCTTATATATATATATATATATATATATATATATATAATAAGCAGAAGTATTCTGTCTAAACAAAAATAGCGTTAGTCAAAACTGAATTTTTACAATAAAAATGTAATAAATTCCTTTACGTTGTAGAACATTAACTAATTATTAGAAAAAACACGAAAACATTTCATAAATTTTGTAAAATTCCTGAAAGATGGAATGAAAGTAACTAAAAAGTTCTAAAAACCTACAAGTTTATAAAGATTATTAAGAAAAATTCAAGAACTCTCTAGAATATTTCTTTAAAAATGTGATGAAAGTGGCCGAAAAATTCTACAAATCTACAAAAAATGTAAAGAAAGCTTCATAACTGTAAGAAAATAATTGAAGGATGGAATGCAAGATACTGGAAAGTTCTAGAAATCATACAAACAATATTGATAAGAAATCAAGGACTTCCTAGAAAAATTCTTCAAACGTGTGATGAAAGTTTCTAAGAAAATTGTAGAGGTTCACAAGAAAATTCTTTAAAAAAATGAAATAAATGTTACTGGAAAGTTCTAGAAACAAACTGAAAAAAATTATAGAACTCTCTGGGAAAATTCCTGATAAACTGAATGAAATTTTCTAAAAATCTACAAAATTCAAGAATCCTTTAGAAAAGTTCTTCAAAAATGTGATGAAAGTTGCTGAGAAGTTCTTGAAATCTACAAAAAATATTGACGCAAATTCTGGAGGCTCTTAAGAAAATTCTTGAAAATGGAATTTAAATAAAATAACTGTACATACATATAAATTTCAATTACTGATAGAAATTCAAAATATAAAATTTTTGAATGAGTAAAATTAATAAATTTTTATGCATGATGGGTGGGCAGACTTTAAATATAAATTAGATTAGATTAGCTATAGAAGGTCATTTATATTGAAGGGTGGGATAGAGGCCACCCACCCACCCTACATATACAGATAAATTCTAATTACTGATCATCTTGCGGTTTGAAGTAAAATTAATTACAAAACATTTTGAATAAAAAAGAAATTCAAAAGGTAAAATTTTTGAGTGTGTAAAATAATTAAAATTTTTATGCACAAAGGGTGCGGCTTTAAATCTAAATTAGATTTAAAAAAAACTATTGAAGGTCATTCATATTTAAACTTAAATTTGGATTGTGCTCTATTTTCTACTGCATACAAGGTTTTGTTGTTTTTTTGTTGTTCATCAACAATTAGTATTTAATGTTATCATGTATATGTAGGGTGGGTGGGTGGCCTCTATCCAACCCTCCAATCAGTAAAACATAAGCGAGGGTTTTAATTAAAAGTTGTAAAATGTAAAAAAAAATGGTGATGTGGCCATACACCGTAATTTCTGTACATTTTTCTCGAAAACTATGAGTTTTTTTTAAATACAACGCCCACAGACATTTTCATTTACGAAAACAATACTTTCTCTTTATCATCTCTATATTCTATATAGGGAAAGTAATCAATTTCTTGAAATTTTTGAATTCATTATTTTTTGTAATTTGTAATTTTTGGAAATAGTTTCGCTATAAAATTACACTGTTTATAGTTTGATTTTCTGTTTGTATTTTACAATTGTAAGAAAAATAAATTTTTCTTCAGTAATTTTGTAAATGTATTACAATTTTTTGGTGACTGTTTGTAGCTAGTAACAGTTTAAATGTTCTATTCCTAATCAAATATTTCTGCAAAAATCATTTTAAATTCAACATATTTAAATTAGAAAAAAAACAAAATTAATTGTCAATGGAATTCTAAATTAATTCTTTGTTTATGAAAATTGAAAAAATAACACTTTCTCTACTAATTGTATCTGTTTTAGTTGTAATTGCGTTTTTTTATTTAAATTTTTTAATTGTAAAAATATTTTTAAATATTTGTTAATTCATAATTTTGTTTGTTTGTTTGTCATCAGAAACAAAAAATATTATATTTTCAAAAATGAAATGATATTCTACAAAAAATCCATTACTAATCGATTTATTTTTCAAAAATCCTTTTAACTGTAATATATTAAGTTTATGAATTTTTTTGTGATTTTACTTTCTTTGTGAAAATTTTAAAGTAAGTAAATAATTACCAAAAAAATATTTTTCTTTGGTAATTTATAAGAGTAGGTTACAATTTTTTTAATGGTTGTATGTCGTCGAGAAATTCAAATGATTTTTTAAAATTTCTAAATTTTAAAATTAGTTCAAATGATAAAAATCCATTCTTATGCAAATATTCCTTAAAAATTGATTTAGCTTTAATATAATATCTACATACTTGAAAACCCAAATCCCGAAAATTAAATTTTATCTTTTCAATATAAATAACATTGTTGTTCCTTTCTTCACACTTTATAATAAAACTGTGTTAATTATTATTAATTAGAAAAACACGAAAACATTTCGTAAATTTACAACAATGTTTCCTACTTCAAAACAATTTGGTTTTCCTGTTTTTAATTATTAGTTAATTTTTTACAACGTAAAGTATTTTAATATATGTTATTTAAATTGATATATTCTTCACGAAACCCAAAAAAACAAACATCTGTGTATCTTTTTTCTTATTTCATACATAAATTTAAATGTCATTTTTACAATATTTACCAATAAGGATGTATCTTAAACTATCACTCTTTTTAAATATAAACACTTTGTAACTATGTTTGGATAACACTATTCGCCGAAACTATAATCAACAAAAAATAAATGGGGTATACAAACAAAGTTACAAAGTGTTTTTATTTATACTCAACATGTATAACGAAGAAGAAACCGCAAAAATTAATAATATCACTCTCTTTTGATTTTAAACATCTTAAATACTATTTAAAGAAAAAAAACAATCAAATCAAAAAATCAATTTTTTGCAACATCAAAAAAAAAACGGTATTATTTTCATTCTCAGTTTAATAATACATTCAATACAAATTTAAATATAATAGAATTAATTTATATAGATAATAAGATTTAACTTTACTTTTTCAACTATAATACCTCATATTTTATAAAAAAATGATTTAATTTTATATTTACCCATAAATTAAAACGTAAATAATTATTTATTGTATTAATTACTTTACGCATAAATAATAATTGTAACGCAAAAAAATTATATTTATGTTTTACTTTTTTAATTTGTGTTGGTTTACTATTTTAGTTTATTTACAAAATTTAACAAAACTACTCTAACAACTAATAACTTTTATTATTATATGTCAATGCTTTGTAAAATAATTTTACACGAATTAAGATTATAAAAAAAAATAATTGCACTCACCTATAAGTACGGCCATAATCTGTATGGAAAACTTTTGGAAAAACTCCTTCACGTTCGCCACCGTCATGTTGCTGAGTCGGTTGTGTTTTCTTCGATTCTTCAAAAAATACTGTATCAGCGACCGCACTCTAAAAACTGGCGTGTGCGAATATCGCCAAAGCCGGACACTGATCGACTAAAGTTGACAAGTGCGTGCCACTCGCCAATACTACTCCTCTTCTTCTGATTCTTCGCCTTGGTATGGTGTGATTACCGAGCGATCGAGAGCACGACTACAACAACATTTGGAGCAAACGCACCCGGCGACACTATAATCCACCTATAATCCGCACGACTGACCGACTGCCATTGCCATTGCCACTACCATTATTTATGCCCATTATATTGTGCATGCACAAACTAGACTACACCATTCGAAGGTTGTTTTTCGTGGAAATGTGTAATTATATTTCGCCCAATTAGGACGCTCGTTACCGGGAAGCGATCGACATTACCCTAATTGATTTCCAAAATCACCGATGCAATTTGGTTTTTGTTTAGAGATTATAACGGATTTAAGTTGTGTTAATACCAAAAGAAGGGAAATCACTAAGACAATACAAATTGTTATATGCGTGGTAAACTACAGCAATTATTCGATTGTTAGAATACGTGGAAATGTTTATAATTAAATTATCAATATGTACATCTGTAATAAACCAAGTATAAAAGTAGTGATTAGCTGAAATTTAATTTTGGCATTGCCTTAAATAGGCAAAAAACTTACAGTTTAGCGTAGAGTACTTTTTCGAATTTGATTTGTCTATTGATATACATCATCAGTTACTATTTAAATTAATTACAAAAAATAAAAATCATCAACATTTTGAAAAGATAATTGAAAATTGCCATGTTTGATTTATTAGGAACTTTAGTCTTTTTTCTTTAAAAAATACAAATAAAAAATTATTACAAAACAACATACGTAAAATTTTGACCTTCAAGGGTTTATAATGAATATTATATTTAATTCTAGTGTCAAAACAAAGTGTTTTAATTTAGTGTAAACACTAGTGCTAACTTTAAAATAAATATATTTTTTCAAGAGACGTAGTAGACCAAAGTATTGTATATGGAAAGGAACACCTTGAAATAGTTTTTACACTAATAAGTATAATATTTACTAAACGTCATTGTTATAAACAATATACATTTATATTTTTAAACTTCTATTCAATGTTGATCAAAATTTGAGTATCTAATAGACATTCTTATTGATACAATGCAACTTTCCTTTCCCAAAAGAAGGTATAAATCAAATACATCCAGAATTAAATGAGATGTTCAGTCATATGAATTGAAATTAAGGTTAAATAAATTGCGGACTACATATAGAACAAACATAAAACAAACCAGAAAATACGAGACAGGTAAATATATTTATCAAGCTCCTAACCAGTCCAAGGCTATATGGAGACTGATAAACTATGCCAGGAACAATATTTCCAAGAATAAAAAGTGCAATTTTCCAGCAATGATTTCAACCACTGTTTTTAGTAATATTCCTGAAACACTTGTCAATGGTCTTCCTGATATCACTTTCGGCAATCAAATACAAATTTCTAACTCCCTAACTTTTTCACTAAATGAAACAACACCAACACTTGTCAGAGAAACTATCCAGAAGTTAAAAAATAGCAAATATGAAGATATATATGTACTGCCTGCCAATTTGCTATCGGAATAGATTTGTCAACAACGGGTGCTGTAATTACCTTCAATGAGGTGATCATTGGTGCTTTTGAAAACAAGAAAGTAACAATTGCATCGTTCATTTATTCGAGTAAGGCGTTCGACTACGTAAATTAGAAGCTTGTAATTTCACTCCAAATATCACACGATTAGTCAAGTCATATCTAACTAACAGGTATCAAAAACTGTATACTATAAGCGTTCTCAGTCAACGCCTTCTGGATTTAATTATGGTGTTCCCCAGGACTCTATTCTGGAGGCCCTGTTATTCTTGATTTCTTCCTTCTGAAAGTAATCTGGAAAATGTTATACTCTTTGCTGACGACTCTACTATTATCAATGTTGGTGAAAGCAAAGTAGAAACTGATTCTAAACACGCTCTAGCAATGATTTCTCTTAAATTATTGGTATCATAAAATGAAAATAAAACAAACAAAAATATTTTTAGTCTGAAGAAAGATACCGAACAAAATAGTCATTACTTTCTTAGACTAAATTGAGATTCCCACGTAACTTGGGAACATCAATGACATCACCATTAAAAAAATATTTATTTTCTGAGAAACCTAACCCATAGAGTATCTGATAGCATCGCCAAAATAGCTTACTTTAGCCTTGATTAAGGTATGGACTGTTAGTCATGTCGACACCGAATTTTCAGACTGCAAAGAAAGGTCGTTGGTTTACTGGGTGGGGCAAATACAGGGATGATTGTCAGCATGTTTTTATAACACAGTAATTATTAACGTTACCATCATTCTTTATTTTTCAATGCGTCCTTCATATATTTAAGAACCCCTTCAAATAGCCTTCTGATGCACATCTTCATGATACAAGAAACAAAAACAAAGCCAACCTTTGGCAAGTCCGGCTCCTAAAATAATCCTGTAATAGCACTAACTACTTGGCAGTATTTTTTTCCATTAAATTACCTAATAGTTGAAGACAATTGTCAATTAAACAATTTAAAAGAGCAGTAGTAACTTTCTTTAAACATTTAACCAACGTGTAATTGAATAATCACACAATTTAAACTATAACGTTTATTGTGATTTACAAATTTGAAAATTGTATGTGAATCCAGATTTATCTGATTCCTCCTATCATTATTTTATTTTTATTTATTGCTCCCTGATCACCATCTGCTACATTCTGCTACACAGATGCCCGGCGACACATGCTTCTTTACAAAAAAACTGAACCTTACTTTGGACTCAAATAATTTATATGAGGAATAAATCACTACGCATCCTTACTAAAATTAGACACCCTCTTAATCCCATTCATAACCCATCTAATACCCTCCTATACGAATTAACCCAAGTAATCCCTATTGAAGAGCGTCTGAAATATCTATCCCAAAAATTTGCCACAAATCCCCACAACCTTGAAATCATTAACCAGTTGTGTAATCCTCGTAACCCTTTAGTCAACCCAAAACCAAAACATCCACAAATCACCATTCATCAATTAATTTCATCAGTTCATAATGACATTAGCGATCCTAACCTTGGAATGACAGAAGGCAGTTAACTTCGTAAGACATTAGTAATCATGACGTTTTTGACAGTTAAATCCAGGCTGAAAGACCGCGGGTCGATAGCCGATGATTAGAAGAAACCTCAAGTCTGTACTCTGTTCACTTCATAAAAAACTGTATAAATACTTACTTCTATTAATAAAGATGTTTTCTCTCTCTCTCTCTCTCACTACACTAAAAATCTACTAAACACAAAATGTGTTTCCTATCCTTTCACTATCAGGTATTCCACAGGGATTTTATTTTGGACATATCATCCTTAAAACCTCTAATAGAAAAAAAATCACATGATTTACTTATTTCATTTTTATTTATAAATCTAAAGTATTTACAAACGAATTTACTTAATTTTTCCACTATTTAATGTTCCACAAGGATATCAGAGATGGCCAAATTTTCCTTTCCAATTAAAATTTTAAACACACAGTCTTAAAATAATTCAATATATTGTTGTGTTCTGAAACTCAACTCTAAAGTAATAATTAATTTTGCCGACAAAAATAATTAAAGGCGACTAAAACTATATTTTTACAACAAAGAAAATCATTATTATCATTATTATTATTATAACATAAAAAAGAATAATTTTTACAATCAAACATACAAAAAAAATTAACAATCGGTTAAAAATAGTTATATTTCATACTTTATTGATTTTTTCAGATTATTTAATATTTATGATCGTCTAAATCAATTATAAAAAATCATAAAAATTTTAAAAACAATTGTCGAAATCCATTTTGAATAGAAAATAACTTTTTCAATTTCAATTTAACATTTTCACTGAAAAAAACATCGAAAGCGACATGAATAAAACCATTTATAATTGACAAGTTTTTGAGTTTACGTGAAATGATTAATTACAACTACAAAAATACTGTTACTTATATAAATGAGTGAAGTAAGGACCAACAGTGTTTTTATTTGTCGTAAAATAGATTATATTTATCTCTCTTTTTATTTTTAGAGAAAAAACAACCTTAAAATTATTTCAATTTTACAAAAGCCATTGAATATTATCAAAAACAATTACAAATTGTAAAATAAGAGTTCTTGAAAATGATAACTTGATTAAAACACTTAGATACTTAGATTCTAAGTGATTTCTTTTTTTCTTCACACATACCTCACTCAGTCCAAATTCTTGAAGATTTCTTTAAAAATATATTTTTAAAAAGAAAATCGTTGAAGGAAAATTAAATAACAAAATAAAACAGAACAGAAGTCCTTATTAAAATGGAAACAATCAACAAAAGTTAAAATCAGTTTAAGAAACGTTTCATTATATATAAAAATAATAGAAGAATTGTTAAAAAATTATTAATTTAATAATTGATTATTAAAACAGGCCGAAAGACAGAAAAGACAGAAATTTTCTTTTTTACAATTGTTTCCTTATAATGTTGATTTACTTAATATATGAAATTGTCTGCAATAAAGATGTTTGTAATTATAATCATAAAAAAATTGAAAACATCCTTTGAACTAAACTTCATTAGTTAAATTAGAAAGTTGATAAATAAAACTCTTCGGTTTTGAGGATTTACACAGTTTAATGTCGATGCACTGCGACTATTGTTTTATTTATCACCTATATAATGGAATTTCACCAAGTAAAAACCTCATTAATCCAATATGTTAAATTAGAAGATATTTTTTCGAAAATATTCAGGTGAACAAAAAAAAAACATCAAAATGAAATCGAGTTGTTGAAAATAGGTAAATATTATAAGAACAAAAAAAATAAAATAACAAAGACTAGTAATTCTGTAATTCTTAAAAGAGAATTCACTGGTGTGAAGTGTGTAATTTCCCACGTTACCTCCTTTAATATTTCCTATTTTATTTTAAATTTTAAATTAGTATATTTAAAATGGAGAAAATGAGTTCTTCTGGAATTAACCTTACATGTGTAGGAAAATGCAATCACAAAGTTGCTAATAAAACTACTTGCCCTACTTGTAACAAGTTTTGCCATCCGGCTTGTTTGGTTAACCACGATTGCGAATTTTATATAAAAGATCTAGTATTATTGGTTAAAGATCTTAAACAATCTATAGATACAGTTTCTGTTAAATGTGATAATTTAGCAATTGAGAATGCTGAATTAAAACAGTTAATCTTTGATATGAACAATTTAAAACAGGATAATATTAAATTGAAGAAATCAGTGGACGAGTTACTTTGTAAAATGACTGAGTTCGAACAAATCATTAATAAAAACGCTAAAAATGAGAAAGATTCAGTGTCTAGTGCTGGCATAATTGAAGAAATTGAGGATAGAACTAGAAGGTCAAGGAATGTTATTATTTACAATATGTCAGAGTCTACATCATCAGACGTTAAAAGGCGAATGGAGCATGACCGATCAGCTAAAAATAATACGATTGGGAAAAAAGGGAAATAAACCTCGTCCAACGAAGCTAATATTTGATGACTCTTCAATGGCTCTGCACGTATTAAAGACATTTAATAAAGCGACAGATAGACCTTCTGATTTAAAACTTAAATCCGATCTCACCACAATGCAGCGCGATCATCTGAAATCGTTGCATAGAGAGTTATCAGATAGAACTGAAAATGGTGAACACAATTTAACCATTAAATATATTATGGGTAACCCGAAGATTATTTCTCAACCACACAAAAATAGACGGACTTCAACTAACAACGAGGAGAGATCAGCAAAAAACTGAGAATATATTTTCACAACGCTGGAGGAATTCGCACTAAAATTAGTGAGATAATGCATACTGTCAATTTAAGTAATTTTGATGTAATTATTATAGTTGAAACTTGGCTTACCGATAATTTTAGTAGTAGTGAATTGCAATTTAAGAATTTTATTTTGTTTCGCAAAGACCGTAATAACCTAACAAGTGAGAAATCTCGCGGGGGTGGTATCCTTATTGCGGTTCATAATTCTCTTGTATCACAGGAACTATTAACCATTGAATGTTCTATTGAGCAATTATTCATTTTATTAAAAGTGGGTTATAATAAAATAGTTGTAGGTGGAGTTTACATTCCCCCTAATTCCCCGTTAGATAAATATATAAGACACACTGAATCAGTAGAACATTTAGCACTTTCGCATTCTGATTGTGAACTTATCATTTTTGGTGATTATAATTTACTAAATGTTACCTGGAAAGATGGCGTTTGTACATCTACCGGAAATAATTTATGTGTTAACACAATCATTGAATCATTTTCTTATTTAAATATGCTTCAAATTAATTCAATACCCAATAGTAGGGGTTCTTATTTAGACTTATGCTTCTCCACCTTACACAATATCTTCATTGGTTTGGCAAATGATAACATCTGTGATAATTCCCTGCATCATTATGGTTATGAACTTTCATTTTCTGTTAATTATATCGAGTCGAATTTAAATTTTACTGAAGTCATTTATAATTTTTCGAAGTGTAATTATGAGGAAATTAATAACTACCTCACAAATATTGACTGGAATCAATTACTCATTAGTGATGACATCAATGTAATGGTAGAAAATTTTTACAATGTACTAAATTTCGCAATTGCGATGTATGTTCCACTTAAGCAAATTAGATCCTCCAGTTATCCTAAATGGTTTGACAAGAACTTAATTAAGTTAATAAAGCAGAAAAAAATTGCTCATCTTAAATATAAAAATTCTGAAGACTATAATGATTATATTATATTCTCTAATCTTCGGGAGCAATGTTCTGTACTAAGTAAACAACTCTATGTTCGTTATTGTAATCGTGTTCAAGCTAATATAAAAAGTAATCCTTCTCACGTTTGGAAATTTATTAAAGATAGGAAAAATGAAACTGGTGTACCTTCTTCAATGACTTATAATGGTAATGTTTTATCAAATGGTACTGAGATAGTTAACTCCTTTGGTAATTTCTTCTCTGAAGCGTATCGCAATATTATACCTAATAATGATTTTAGTGAGAATTTTACATTATCTAAGACCGTGATGCCTGAAAAATTAGTTATTTCTCTACAAGAGGTATATGAAGAATTGGCATTACTTGGTAATAATTTTAATGTGGGTCCTGATGGAATTCCTGGTCATTTTTTAGCAAATTGCGTATGTGCATTGGCTAAGCCAATCCATAAATTGTTTCAGTCATCAGTTAATAACTCTTGCTTTCCTGATATATGGAAGAATAGCTACATAAATCCTATTTTTAAAAGTAGCGATCGCAAAAACATTGTTAATTATCGCGGTGTTTCTTTGCAATCATGTATACCCAAAGTTTTAGATAAACTAGTAGCACGTCAGTTAGCTTGGATGTCTAAACACGTAATTAGTAGTCAACAACACGGGTTTTCGGAAGGCAAGTCAACAATTACCAATTTGTTAGAATTTGAAAACTTTTTAATAAATTCCTTTTCCGATCATAGGCAAGTAGATACGATTTATACAGATTTTTCGAAAGCCTTTGATCGTGTACAACATAAAGTCTTAATTCGAA
This sequence comes from Ontholestes murinus, assembly GCA_963969525.1. Lineage (NCBI taxonomy): Eukaryota > Metazoa > Arthropoda > Insecta > Coleoptera > Staphylinidae > Ontholestes > Ontholestes murinus. The sequence goes on from OZ018392.1 coordinate 13,915,747, forward strand.
AACTTCAAGCTTTAGGGTTTACGGACCAAATTGTTAATTGGGTTAATTGTTTTTTATCAAATCGCGTTCAAGTTGTTAAGATTAATAATCATCTATCGGATATCATTAGTGTATCGTCTGTAGTACCACAAGGATCACATCTAGGTCCTGTACTATTTCTTTTATTTATTAATGATATTGTGGATTGTTGTAATTACTCGAAATGTTTATTGTTTGCAGATGACTTGAAGCTATATCATATTGTGGATAATGTTTCCAATTGCTTTGAAATCCAGTCAGATTTAGATAATATATCCGCATGGTGCAGTAAAAATTACCTAAGTTTAAATATTAATAAATGCAAGATAATAACCTATAGTAGACGTCATAACATTTTAATATTTAATTATAAAATTAATAATGTTATCTTGAATAGAATGGAAGTTATAAAAGATTTAGGTGTTTACTTTGATACTAAATTAACATTTGCGGATCATATTGATATTATTACTAAAAAGGCGTTAAAATTAATGGGGTTTTTGTTTAGGAACTGTTATAGCTTTAATTATGACACTATAAAAATATTATATTTTAGTCTAGTTAGATCTAATGTAGAATATGCGTCGGTTATTTGGTCGCCTTATTATAAGATTTATAAGGAACAAGTAGAGCGGGTCCAAAAACGATTCATTTCTTATGTATCATTTAAGTATAATCATCAATTTAATTTCAATTCTTTTAATTATGGTATTGTCTGTGGTTTACTTAATATTGATTCTTTGGAAATTCGTCGAATTAAGTTTGATTTGTATACCTTATTCAAAATACTGAATGGTCTAATAACAGGTGATTTAATTCGGCTCTTTAATTTCCAAATTTCAAGTTACTTAAGACCTCTGAGATCTAAACCACTTTTTAGATTAAGTAATTCTCATAATAATTACACTTATAATAATCCTATCAATAGATTGATGAGGTATGCTAACTTTCTTAATTCAAGCGCTAATTTTGATTTGTTTTCTTCTTCTTTTTGTAAATTTAAGGCTGATATATCTATAGTTAATTTAAATCATTTATGTTAACACTTAGATTATAGTTTGTTAATTAAGATTAGAATTAGTTTATAAATGTATATACTTTGTATAAAAGGTGTAACCGTTAAATAAAAAAAAAAATAAATAAATAAATAAATAAATAAAAAAATCATCATTAAAAATACAATAAAATTTACAAATAATGATAAATAATCCGCAAAAAATTGATAGAAAATTTTAGAACACTAGAATAAGAAATTCTTCTCAGTTTGGAAGACAAATTTCAAAGAAATATGATAGTTTTTTTAATCTATATAATTGAAATGTTTGCAGGTTGAAACTTAAAATTTTATCTCATTCCGACAAGATAAAGCAAAATAAAACACCCTGGGCACGACGCATTAGAAGTATCAAGCTATCGCCCCATCACCTTGCTTGTGGTCCTGGGGAAACTATTCAAATCCATACTAAAAACTAAATGCTCCACCTCTCCCACCACATCCCTATATACTAATTTGGCTTTCTTGAACACCGCTCCACTTCCTTACCATTGTCACTGTCAAACAGTGCACCTGTTATAGTTATAGTTTTCTAGACATTCGCAAGGCGTTTGACTCTGTTTGTCATCGAGGTTTGCTGTTTAAATACCACTCCCTAAAAACTCCACCCCATCTCCTTAATTTAATTTTAGAATCCTTCAAGTAAAAGTTAAAAATACCTTATCCAATTCTTTTGTTCCCCAACATGTCCCCCAAGGTTCTCCCTTATCTCCACTCCTCTGTAATATTTATGTAGACGACCTTTATAATCCCGACCACCTCTATCGTAACCCATCCACCTATCCACTGCTTTACGCAGATGAGCCAGCACTCGCCTTCTTAAAAAAACTTCCAGGTAGCAGAACGATCAGCACTTCGCATCCTTACTAAAATCAGACACCCTCTTAATCCCATTCATAACCCATCTATATGAATTAACACATGTAATCCCTATTGAAGAGCGTCTGAAACACCTATCCCAAAAATTTGCCAAAAATCCCCATAACCTCGAAATCCTTAACCAGTTGTGTAATCCTCGTAACCCTTTAATCAACCCAGTTCATAATGACATTAGCGATCATAACCTTTGAATGACAGAAGACAGTTAATTTCGTAAGACATTAGTAATCATAACGTTTCTAGACAGTTAAATCCAGGTCGATAGCCGCTGATTAGAAGAAATCTCAAGTCTGTACACTTCATTTCACAAAAATTGTAAAAATATTTACTTCTAATAATAAAGATGTTTTCTAATACCTTAAAAGAAGAAAATCTTTACAGTTTGAAAGACAAATTCCAAGAAACCTATAATCGATTCGGTATTTTAGATCTGCAATAACTCTGACAGCTCTACGTTGGTATTTAAATATTTCCTTCATTATTGCAGAATGGCCCCAAATAATTGTACCGTAAATACAGATTTTAACATATCTTTAGAAACAGAACGTGATCGATACATATTTTTACTGAAGTTGATTTTCCCACGTTAACTTGCTGTCTATAGTTAATCCTAAGAAATTAACAGAGTTTATAGCAGTCACTTGTTTCAGTGATAATATTAAGTCAGTGGTTTTAGAATAATTAAGCTTCAGTTTGTTATTGTTAAAACACTCTATTGCCGAATTTCTGTCGCTTGTCGCTATATTCATTGCTTCATGTTCATGTGCATATTTAGCAGAAATTGTGACATCGTTAGCATATAAAACTACTGACATGCTACCTAATTATGCCGAAAGATCGTTGATATATCTAATGAGGAACAATAAGGGCCTCAATATTGATCCCTGAGGGACACCATATTTCATGTAGCAAAATTGGGAAGTGCTGTCAACAATTATTGCCTGCCTTCTTTGACTCAAAAAGGCCATCAATGATCTACAACTGTTTGGATGGAAGTTATAACAGACAAGCTTTTGATTCAAGATTGAATGTGTCATACAATCAAATGTCTTACTTAAATCTAATAATTAGAAGTTTAATTAAACACTTGGTTTTGTTTCAAGTGAAATTAACCTTCTAATTAACATCAAAATGTTTAACCACGGGTTAAGTTAGAATTTAATTAAATCTAATAGATTACTAACAACTACTTGTACTTGTGTATTGTAAAATTAATGAACTCATTAAGAGCTAAAGTTGTTGTTTCTCCATTTTTAAAATCAAATTGAAAGTTTATAAAAATCAAATACTCATTTGCTCTAATAGAATAAATTCCAATATTTTGGATAATATAAGTAGTGTAGAAGTGGGCCTATAGTTATTTTTATCTTTAGGATCTCCTTCAATCAAAATTGGGACAGAGTCAACAAGCCAATATTCTGTGGTTGCAATAAAATTAATCTTTTTTACCGATAATGTACGTTTCCAGTATTTCATCTTATTTCTTAACCATTATTTGTTTATATAGAATAATTTTTAATAATCATCATGTAACTTTGGTTCTTAACATTCAATTTTATAAAATAAAATATTGACAATGGCCCATAACTGATTATTTCACATTTTAAAAGGAAATAAAAATAAATGAACTTTACCATCCAACTACCGTCTATCATAATCTTATCCGTTATCCCTTCTCATAGACATAATTATTTGCATATTTATATATATATTTGATATTTATTTATTCATCCAATGTGTGAGAAACTTACAAATAATTCAATAAATCTATACAAAAAAAAATACTTCACAGGCTCAAGTTAATGTCCACGTGATCTTAATGTTGCTTTGATGGCTCTGCTTCCAGTAGAGGTCACTTTGATGGTATTCCATCAGTTTACATGCCATAAATGGTTTATTTGCTTCCAGAATGAAAACTTTGTTATTAAATATCAATTTGGCTTTCTTTTCTAATCGCATATATTCAAAATATTCGCCTTGAAGGTGCAGATTTATTTCTGGATTTATCTGGTATTAAGGATACAAGTGTTTCTAAATATTTTGGCTTCCTTCTCTGACGATTAACCTCTCTTGTAATTGCCATCCTAACCGAAAATATACAAACTACTCGCCTTGAAGGTAGATCTCATGCAGCTTTATTTTTGGTCGTCCAGGAATCTTTTGACTGACATTAAGGGTACAAATATTACTTTCTAAATATTTTGGCTTTCTTCTCTGACGATTAACCTCTCTTGAATTCACCATCCTGGCCGCAAATGTACAAACTATTCGCCTTGACTGCAGCCTTTTGAAAAGAGCTTTCACTAACGTTTTATTTACAATAAAAATATCATCACATTTAGAACCCAAAAAAAGTAGTCAATGTATGAGAATTGATTCTGTTAGGGCATACTATAAGGTTTTCAAAACATTAAGTGACACCTAGTTTGATTAAAAAAAGGATTTATACTTGTTGTAGGTAAAACTGAGTTAACATGATTTCGCCAGGTTAATTTTACGTCGATATGGAGGCCTCGAAATCTTTTTCTTCTTGTAGTACCATCTTCATCTAATAAACGTTGGAAACTATTTCAGGAAACCCCTCACGGTCTTTTGCAGCTTGGAATAGGGAATGAGCATCAAATCCGACCACACACGTATAATTTTTAACCATGAGTGCTTCTTTTTTTAAATATTATAAAGACTCACATTAACAGCACAGTCAATACCAACGAAACGTAACTTTGTACACAGACAGCTAAAATGCAACTGAAGATGTTAGCACATATGCGGCGGTTACTCTATTCACCATCGCTACTACTTTCCTTCTGTCACTCGTATGTAATACTATTTAAATTGTTTATTTTTGCTGCCTATATACTTCTTCTTGATATTCTGTTTTGTAATGTGTCGTTTTTATTTTCGCATATTTTCTATATTTTTTTTAATATTGCCGATGGTGTTTTACACATGTTCCAGTTTTAATCTAATAACGGTATAGATTAGGAGGAAATACAGAAAATTATACGGTTAGTAAAATATAAGAAAAATTCATCAGCCATTATTATACAACGTCGGGTTAATTGGGCAGGTCTAACCGCCGCCACATATCCACAAATCAACGACTTCCTGTTTTTTTAATGTTGCTAATAATCTAAAGTTTAGTGGTTTTTTGACATAATTATATTTAGAAAAAATATCAACAATGTAATATCCGCATGGAAGATTCCACGATTACAGTAATACATTTTTATCTTAGTTAATAACTCCCTAATTTTATAATTTGATAATTGCTCATAATTAGATGGTCCATTATTATAAATAATAATTGCGTGTGCCAAATTATTATTATTTTGCGACACGAAAATATGCACACAAAAACAATATTAGGTGATGAAGTGAAAGTATTAATTATGATTTAAAAAACAACAATTATTTTTGCAGATCGTGATTTGGGTTAGTGCATTTATCTTTTCAATACTGCCAGCAGGGAATACGATCCCCTTCCAATCTACAAGAAAAAAACAAGTATATTATTAAAAAATAATTATTAGAGGGTAATAAATATTAATAAGGACATGAAAACCTATAAATTATTACGAAATGTATGTCTTAATCTCTTTAAAAGTCACATTTGTTGGAAAAACAAATGATTTTGGACGATCTTCATGAAATTAATCACTAATAGTTAGAATAGAATTAATCCAAGTTTGAGGATTAATTCTGGGATCGGGCTAAAACGCGTCCAATAGTCTGGATTTGTAGAATTAATCCAGGATTATTTTCCGGATTTGCCGAAACTACCCGAAGCGAAATTCAATCGTGGCCGTAGTACTCTTACAGCCGTACTAAGAGACAGAGTCCAATTCTCGGATTAATCTCGGACTAATCTCGGATTAATCTCGGATTCTAGAATCCTAAATTAATCGCTATCTATTGCCCTATCTAATAGTCACTATTCTAGAATCCTAAATTAATCGCTATCTATTGCCCTATCTAATAGTCACTATTAGATAGGGCAATAGATAGCGATTAATTTAGGATTCTAGAATCCGAGATTAGTCCGAGATTAATCCGAGAATTGAACTCTATCTATTAGTACGGCTGTAAGAGTACTACGGCCACGATTGAATTTCGTATACCATCGATATGTAGTGGTTTTTGATAATCAAGTTCATCAATATATTGTTATTGAGATAATCTAAATTAAATGTTGAAAAAAAATCATCGCACCGAAATGTACACGACTTAATTCTACTTCTTGGCCGATATCAATTTTTCATGTCATTATAAACAACGTATATGCCGCGTGGACATCAAAACGTTCTGAGTAACTCTACTCAAACTTTACGTTAGGGACGTCGGTTGTCAGCTGGCAGAACCTGAATTTTCCATTCTTTAAATATAAAAGACAGTCCTCGTATTATACTATAAATAGTGGTTTTAAGTGAAATTAATTAATCACATGTGAGGAAATATTTTGCAGAGTATTATTAAATGAATGGACAAGAAAGATTTGAGAGTAAATGTTGGAAAATCGAAGTAGACGAGATTTAAAAATAAAGGAATGGAGGGAAAGCTAGGTGGTCTACAGGGTGAGAGTTTAAGGGGTCATGTTTAAGGGTTCAGAAGGTTATAAGTAAATTCTTACTGTAACAAAAGTTTCCAAAGTTAAGTGTGTAAATTTCGCAGCTGTTAAATGTATTGGTTTGTTCATCCTCATCATAGTGATTATCATGTTCCTTTTGTATTTCTTGCTAGCGTTTATCCAATCGCTTTCGTAGACGCTGAAGGGTATTTTCTCTCCCTAAAATGTAAATGTAGATGAATTAATTTTCGTTTCTCTATTTGAAGTCTTAAAACCTCTGTTGTAAGCTTATTTCCGGCGTAGCAGTATAGAGCCAATTGATTCTCGATGGCCAACATGTAGGCTAATTCATTGCCCAGCACTTGACTTCCGATTGGTATCTAAAAATATTAAATTAATAAATTGAGATTGTTATGCGCAATATAACAAAGGTAATGATGAAAATGTAAGAAGTTCTTTAGAAGGAAAGGTTGTTTTTTAAAAGAAACTTGTACAAAACATGTTTGGTAATATATACAAAGAATATTTAGTACGGAGTAATTTATGTAGAAATAACGCAAATGCCGCATGGACATCTAAACGTTCTGAGTAACTGTACTCAAACTTTACGTTAGGGACGTCGGTTGTCAGATGGTAGCACCTGAATCTTCCATTCTCGAAATATAAAAGACACTCCTCGTATTATACTATGAATAATGAATAATCATTTATGCAATCAATCACAATAATAATAAAAAAGAGCTTTACTTGCATATAATAATACCACCATTTCATAATCCCATTAGAGTCTTTACCTTGAAAATATCTCCCCTCATCTATTCAGTCACTTTTTTAGATTTTAGATTCATCTACACTCACATACACTTTCCATAACCCTTTCACCAATCTTCCCTCCTCTAATTTAACAATTTAATTTCATAACTCGCTTTACCCTTCATTTCCGATAACTACCCCACCCGATTACCCCCACTTAAGCATTTCTTCTAATTTACTAATTTATACATTAAATATCATAGGGCCCAACAACCTACGTTACTTATTTTTTTCAAATATTCTATCAAATTCTCTCTAGGCTGTTTTAATTCTATGAACACTACGTACACATCCTCTTTCTTCCATCACTCTAGCTCTCTTGCCCTTCTAAAACACCCCCTGAGTTTCTTCCACAGAAATAATATTAATTTTATAAAACATCCATGTCGGCATGTTATTTTTGCACATATAAAACTTTGATGTAAACTTACCGTCGAAACTAAATATAAACAAGTACAAAAAACCACAAGAGAAATCAAAATTTGGAAGAGTATCAAATAGGTATAGATGTGTTCCAATTTTTCACAAATTCTGAAAAATAAAAAAAAGTGGTTAAACTTACTTGAAGCAACACGTGATTATTGTAATTATCAACTCAAAATATAATTTTTACAAAATGGTGATGTTTCTCTATATTTTTCTCAAAAACCAAATAGCGTCATGAAGAAATTTGTAATAACTACCAACGTGATTCAACTGAAGAAACATAATAATATCCACCCACAAACTTTTTTTGTTTTCAATTTATTTAATAGAAAATGTACTTATTAAATATAGCATAAATCTTTTAATAATCATGTATAAATTCTATAGAAAATATTTTAGAGATTGGTGGTTGGTATAGTGGCCACCCAACCACCCTACATATTTTTTTAGACTTAAATCACTGTCAGTCGTTTGATTTAAAAAAAAACCTATCGTATTATTACGGATGAAGTTAAAGGAAACTAAAAATATTTCAATGATTACATTTTTAATATCAATACCACTATCGCCCCTCTTTAACATAAACGTATAACTAAATGTTTCTTTATTAAAAAAAAATAATTTAGTTGCACTACACAGTAGTAAATCAATCCAACAAGCCCTCCCACTAAATTTAATTTTTAATTTCATGAAGTTAGAATATACTGAATATATACATAAATATATGTTTAATGGATTGGAGGGTGTACTAGTGGCCACCCACCCAACCTACATATAATTTTTAAACTTCAATCACTGTCAGTCGTTTGATTTTAAGAAGCCTACAACATTATTACAAAGTTATTGGAAACCAAGAATAATTTAGCGATTAAATTTTTAATAAATACATATAGGGTGGGTGGGTGTCCACTATCTCACCAATTTTTAGAACTTGAACGAATGCATTCTTTATTTAAGAAATAATTCAAATAATATTCATTGCACTACACAAGTTACTAAGTTTCTAGAATCATTAAAATCTCTATAATCTTTGATCTTATATAATTTTTAAAATTTAAACATCTTATTTGAAACTGTATAGTTTTTCTCTAAAATCTATTAAGTCTATAGAACATCAGAATTCGTAAAATTTCTGTAATCTAAAGAATATTTTAATTTTATACAAATTTAAGACTTATTAAACCTAATAGAATCTTTTGAATTTTTAGATTTTTTTAGAATCTTTAAAACCTTTTGAGTGTTTAGAATTTTTAGAGTTTTTTTAAATCTCTACAATTATCAAATTCTGTATAATTTTTCAAGTCTTCGGAATCCTTGCATTCCATCAAATAATTAGTAGTATCTTGAAAATTGTTTTAATTCTTTAGAATCTATAGAATTTGTATAATATTTCTTAGAATTTCTTTATTTTTTGAATCTTTATTTATAACTCATCTTTATGACTCTTTAAATTGAAATATTTAATCTTTAGATCTTTACATTTTAATAATATTTAGAAACTAAATATTGTGTTATTTAGATTTTTTAAGGAATTTTTGAATATTTAGGATATTCAAAAAAAATTCAAACTTTTATAATCTTTGTAACTTTACGATCACTAGAATATTTAGAAACTTTATAATCTTTAAATTTTATAGAATTTCTGAAATTCTTACATTTAAAAAAATGTAGAATCTTTAGAATTATAATAATAATCAATTATACAAATTGGATATTAAATTTAAATTATTAGAATCTATTGAACTTTTAGAAATTTCAGAAACTTTATTTTGAGCATTGAGTATTGATGGAATATTATACTCATTTAATTCTTTTTTATTTTTTAAGAAATAGTTGAATTTTTATAATAGTTTTTTCAGAAATTTTATCACGTTTCTTTGAGTTAAAATATTGAATCTTGTCTTTTTTTAAATCTTTAGAACTTTCAAAAATTGTAGAAGAGTTTTTGAAATATTTTGTTAATTAGAATATTGGGATTTTGATTGCTAAAACAATAACAAACTTTAGAATCTTTAGACTTTAAATTCTTTGAAATAAATATTTGATTTACACTGAATTGAAAAATTTACTATTTTTCAATTCAGTGTAAGTATGGATTACAACGTAGTAACGGTCGCAACCATTCTCTTTATTAAATATTTGATTTTCTATTGAATCGTTAAAATTTTCAAACTTATTAAATTCTAAACAATTTTTATTTAGATTTTTTAGCGCTTTAAATTAGAATTTTTAGAACTTAGAAAATCCTTTATTTGTTAATCTTCGAAAACCTGAATTTTTTGTTTTCCTTTCTTTTGGAATTTGTTTTTTTAAATTATCTACTACCTTCAATAGTTGTAGAAATTTTGTTAGAACCTTCAGACTTTTTTATATTTTCATAGAATTTTTAGAACAATTAATATCTTTTTTATCCTCAGACTTTTTTTAGCTATATTGAATCGTTAGATCTTTTTAAAATATTAGAATTTATTTTATTATTTAGACTATTCGGAAAATTTATAATCCTGACGGTTACTAGAATCTTTGAAATCTTTATATTCTTTAGAATATTTAGTACCTTAGGAATAATATATAAGATATACAGGGTGTCCCACCGAAACCGCACATCACATCAAAAGTTTATGGACTTCTAGTGAATGTATTTTTGTGATATTTTCATGACCTATGTAATGACTTCCGGTTATACCGGAAGTCAACACCAACTTCCTTATTTCAAATGGAATACTATATTTTTTAATACGTATTTAGATTCTACATAAAATTTTGTGAAAAAATGTATTAAGTAATATAACGTCCAAATTTAAGCGTTTTCGAGATAATTGATATTTTTTAAAATTTTGTGCTTTTTCAAAGTTTACTTTAAAAATACAATTTTCCGACGAAAATAAGATTGAAAGACTGTAATATTGACTATATATAGCCGATACCTAAAGGTATCCAATTATGAATTATTTTTGAAAAAATAATATACAGGGTGTTCAAAATTTCAAACCACATTTGGTCAAATTTAAACCAATATATCTCGTTTTTCTTAAATGGAACACCCTGTAAAGAAGATAGGTATAGGGAACGCTAGTATAGATATATAGCACATTTAAATTATGCGTCCGAATATGTAAAAATATACAGGGTGTTCCATTTAAGAAAAACGAGATATATTGGTTTAAATTTGACCAAATGTGGTTTAAAATTTTAAACACCCTGTATATTATTTTTTCAAAAATAACTCATCATTGGATACCGTCAGGTATTGAATATGTGTAGCTAAAATTACAATCCTTCAATTTTATTTTAGTCGGAGATATATATTTTTAAAGTGGACTCTGAAAAAGCACAACATTTTTTAAAATATCAATTATCTCGAAAACGCTTAAATTTGGACGTTATGTTACTTTATAATTTTTTTCATAGAATTTCATGTAGAATCTAAATACGTATTAAAAATATAGTATTCCATTTGAAATAAGGAAGTTGGTGTTGACTTCCGGTATAACCGGAAGTCGTATAATCTTGAAAATATTTTAATTAAATAGAGCACACTTCATTACATAAGCCAGGTAAATTTCATAAAAATACATTCACTAGAAGTCCATAAACTTTTGATGTGCGGTTTCGGTGGGACACCCTGTATAGATTATGAATATTCTTTAGAATCGTCAGACTCTTTAGATTTTACAGAAACGTTAGAATTTCTATTTATTTTTAATTTAAAGAGTCTACAATAATAATATTAATAATATTTATACAATCCTTGGAATATTCAGACACTTTATACAATTTCAAAAATTGTTAGAATTCTAAGAGTTTTTAGAATTTATAGGATCTTCACAATTTTTTAAATCTTTTTTTCTAATAATTATTTAACATAATAGCGTCGATGGCAAAGAGATTGAAGGGTAGGCTAGTGGCCATCCATCCTAAATATACAAATAATTATAATCATTATTACACGTTTGATTTCTCCAAAAAAGTGTTTATTACATATAATGAATATAATTTATTCTTACCTTAAAATCAACTGTAAATGTTCAATACACCGCGACATTTCCTTATCCATCGCATCGCTCAATTGTTGCTCTGAATGTTCCAAAGGCAAGTCTTCGATGCAATTCTCTTTAATTGTTCTAAACGCCACTTGAAGAATTTTCAAATGCATGCTAGTAAAACTTACCAGGCTTGTAAACAGCATGTCAAGTCCTACAAACAGTAAAATCAATCTACTTGAAACTTAGAAATACAACAATCTGAACGGTTCAATATTAACAGCAATGTCTCAAGTGGAACCTACAGTGGCATAGGGTTAGTGATAAATCCCAATTCTGCTTGGGCTTCTATGATGGTCGTATGAGGGTCAGACGAAGTCGTCCAAGATGGAATTTTCTTTTAAGAAGCTTGTGCATTAAACTATAACTTATATGATGGGAAGTAGGTCTCGTTTGGTATTCATCCGAGGCAATATGAACGCCCAGTGGTATGTAAATGAGGTGATAAAACCTATATTCTTTCATTTCTTCAGTAGTTGGAAGACCCAATGCCCGTCCTTGAATTGCAAGTGTTTTATAAACCAATTTGCGGAGGATAATATCAATATCTTGCCTTGGCCACCCCAATCTGATGATCTTAAACCCATTAGGCTTGTATGGGATATTATAGAGAAACAGTTAAAGAATTTAATATTAAGTGAAGAGTAACACTTCGATAATGGTCTGCGATGACCGAAACACGTGTCGGCAACTGGAAAACATTATGGAACAAAACAAGTGTTAATTTCCACCTAATATTAATATCTGTTTCCATTAAGAGTGTAGCGCAACAAGCATTAACTTTATTAAAGAATTTACATCATCCGAAGGCGCTGCAAGATCTTTTGCACGAATTACAGGTTGCTTGGGAAACAATACCTCAAGAGATTATCGAATGCTACGAACAGCAGGGGACAATATTTTTATTTTTACTTTCAAATTTTACCCATATGCTAACTTTTAATAGTTAAACGTGTATGCAAAGTTTGGTATAAAAACGTACTCCTTGGTGTTTTCTATTTCACTGGCTATAATTTTAATTACACGATTATTTTTGAAACTAAGTAAACAGGAATATTATTACTACTGTTAATACTTACCAACAGTCATAGTTCCACAGATCAACAAAGCCAAACACTGATAAACAACAGCAACGCAGTAAACCATCTTAGAAGTAGTGTAATTAAACGGCACATAACTGTAATAAGGCAATTTCTGATGGTATCCATCAACGGCTTCATCAAAGAAAACGTTAACGAACGTCAACAAACACGCAGACGTGGGCACCATAAAAGCGATAACGAAAAACGTATAAGCCAACCTATCAGTAGCCTTCTTTTCCTTCAACACGACATCCTCAACATTCCGAAAATTTCCAACAGTCTCCTCCAATCTCCTCATCATCTTCATAATGACTTTCCTGTTGTAGAACCAAACAGCTACTTTAAACAACGTTAGCAAAAACGACATCGACATGTTAAGGTTTTTCACCAAATCGTTGAGATCTTTTGAGGATTCCGGCAAGGTAATGAATTCCGCGATGGTGAAGAAGATCATAGCGTAAAACACGAAAACCCCGTTGTACAACAAGCGGCCGAAATTTTTCCCCTCGGATATCCATAAACCTGCTATTTTCAGGATTTTTATAATTATTGCGAAGAATTTTAACATAATTGATACAAAGATGATACGAAATTAATGCGATTATAACTTTATATCTGCACTAACAGTGTGAATACGCGGATTTTATACACTACGAGAATGTTGTATAATTTATGAATGAAGTGAAAGGTGTAATTGTGTGCAGGTTCGCGTAAATTACTCCATAATTTGTGAATTTACAAGTTGCAGTTGGAATTACGGTCTTTATCTACAAATTACTTTCAATTGTTGCGATTTTTAATTAGCGTTCCACATATATTTTTTTCAACCATCATTTGTAGCTACAATCATCAACTATAGTAATACAGTTATTAATCAATTTTCAGAACAGTTTTAATTGAATAAACTATTTGAAAATATTAAGAAAACGCATATTGTATATTTTTATTAATAAAATTGTTGTTATTGCGTGACATAATACGAAATTAATTCGATGACGATTATTGTTAGGTTAATATTATTGTTTGAAAACGATTAAAGATGGTATCGTTATAACTTGACATAACACTGGTATCATCAAGGGATCTAAAACAGATTGTCGGCTAGGTTTTTTACTAGAGAAAAACATGGATGATTATCTTCATATTTACTTCGATATCATAAGGGTGGATAATAGGCTGGCACCACAAACCAAGAAAAGCGAGACCCGTGCTAATTCCTAAATGAGGTCTGAGAGGTATAAAAGGGGTAATTATAAACCAGTTAGCCTCATTAAAAAGACAAAGTTCTTCAGAGGTTGTTGATAACCGTATAAAGAAAGCCAATCGGAAGGATGAGAGGGATGTCTCTAAGATAACCCAGCTTAAAGTGGAGGAGGTTCACAGATACGAGAAAGTTATTTAAGAAGACTAATGGAGAACCGCTAAGTACAAAACGCACAATCTAACCCTATCCGATAAGTACCTGCAATTTGAGAATGAAGCAATAGGGAGGTACCGGGAGAAACAGACGAAAGTTATCTCGCAGGGCCTCTCCTATGGAATGTATCATTTGGCGAGGCTTTAGTCCTGATGCTTTCATAGTGTAGCGGAGCTAGTGGGCTTTACCGATAACCTATTTAAAGATAAGGATATTGAAGACCTCATGGATAAAGCACAGGTTAATCGGGCAGGGTTAACTAATTTGACAAATAAAGCACTAATAACCTTTCTTCACAATTTTGTGAAATAAAAAATAAAATTGTGAAGAAAGGTTATTAGTGCTTTATTTGTCAAATTGTTTTGATCTTCACGTAACTCAAGCAACCAATTTATTACGAGGGTTAACTAGTTTCGATAGGTAGATAGTAAGAGCTTGGTGCAGATAAAAGCATCATGAAGTGCCTGGGGAATTATTTAAGTAAAAAACTAAAAGCGTTAAGTGGATCGATAGCAACGATCAAAGCAATAGTGGAACTACCGTGCAACTTAGAAGAACCTCAGAAGGAAGGTAGGAAGGAAGAAGGAAAATATTGATAGAGGTTGCACTAATCAAAGTCTTTTATAAGATGAGATCAAGGACACTGAGGGTTGTTAGAGGGTATGTAATAGTATAAACAAGGGTAGTTAAGGCATTCCCATTATCACATTCAAAGTAAAAGCGAAAAGAGTGGTGCTGTCACAAACCCAAAGCATAGCATTTGATTATAACCGATTGGAAGAGGAGGTGGGCAAGAGAGTTGGACTATAAAGCTAATTTCATATGTGGATCTATGAATCCGCAGGAATCATGACAATATGAATTACCATATGACTTAATTCTATCCAGAAATCGTTCCTTCATCGAATAACTATGCCATAAAGAAACATTTCTGAATGAAAGCTGTCATTAGTGTAACCACTAACCCAGTTATACTCTGAGACAGTGAGATGGTAAGTGGTGTCAGCTCCGGGAGATGCTGTGAAAAATAAGTGAGAGTTCGTTTATTGATTTTTTCTTTTTGATGATCTAAGGAATGATCGGTTCCAAAACCACCCAGCAAAACAGTTTTTCCCCGGAGAAATAAGGTTTCGTATTATTTGGTAAGATTTGTTTCATTAAATTGAGTTAGATTTGTTTGTAAGAGTTAAGTCTCCTTTCAAGGAATGCACAATGATGTGATGGGAGGCAAGCTCAAAAATTTAATTCCTGATAAACAACCTGAAGACACCGACGTAATAAGAGGCACCTCGGATCATTACAATAGAGAAGATATTCTTCCTCTAAGTGTTTCTGTGTCTCTTCGCATTTTTTTGTTGTTGTTGTGGATGTTCCTTTTCAATAGACTGTCTCTTCATCATGACTCTGACCTATCATTTCTTCTCAAACAAGCTCTTCTTAATCTCTTTTGATCACTTTTTGGGTCCCAAGTCTATTATTCTTCGAGAAACAAGAAGTAAAAAAAAACTATTTTTAAAAGGAGAGTGGAACATACATTATATAAAAAATGGAATTACACGATGGGAGCGCGATGACCAGAATCCATAAAATGGAAACAATAATAAGAATCAATAGCAAACTGCAGTTGGATCCAAGCAAGTTTGGTAGAGTCATCTTCCTCAAAATCTAAAAGGAGCAATTTGATATTGAACTTTTGCCAAGATTGAGAAGATAGCAATTCGCCAGTTTATAACTTAGAGAATGAGTACTGGAAGGACAGGGATACGGAAGGTTGATATATGTAGGGCATGGTCAGTGAGATTTAAGGCTTTTTGGTGGAGTCATGCCACGCTAATATAACGCGACTGTTTCAGAGAAGAGAAGAAGAAAAATTAAATAAGGATGAATGTGACGAAGAATAACGCATAGTATTTTTCATAGGAAAAACAATTCAGAAAGATTGGTAGTAGCAGAAGCTCACCAAAGAAATGTAAACAGGTTCTAAAAGAGACAACCAGAAGTCGGTAAACTATTTAAAAAGAGCAGTTAAATTCCTTTCTTCCTACTTCATATGAATCAAAAATGATTCATATGAAGTAGGGCCAATAAATTAGTTTAAAACTAAACTCTAAAGAAAAACAAAACAAAAACGAAACAGTGTGGAAATCCTAACCCTATGAAATATCTGAGGGTTTGGGGTCATGGTGCAGTTGAAGACCAAAGCGAGCTGCAGTACTACCATCACTTCCAAGGAAGGTGGTGATTCTCCCGAAAAGATGACTGAAAACAGGTGGAATAGATTGTAGTTAAATGTGCTAATTACTTAACTACCATCTCTGTTCAGTCGTCTTTTTCGAATTAGCCTTGCTTCCATTAGTAGTGATGACGCAAAGTTCGAAAATTGGGCCGATAAACGCAAGGAGTACGAAGAGGAGGGAAACCTGTTTATAGCTGTAATTAGAAAGGGCATAAGGCTAAAACAACTAAAGTGTTACCTTTGTAGGAAGGACAGGCATGCTGATTACTTAACTACCATCTATATTCAGTCGTCTTGTTCGAATTAGCCCCGCTTCCCTTAGTAGTAATCATGAAAAGTTGAAAATAGGACTGATAAATGCAAGGAGTTAAGAAACGGAAGAAAACATTATTGTAACTGTAATTAAAAAGCACATAAGGCTAAAACAACTAAAGTGCTGCATTTGTAGGAAGGACAGGCACAAGATGAAGAATGTGACATTTCGAAGTGCCACGAGATGATGGGAAAATGAGAAATAGGAATGCTGTAAGAATACTAAATATGTATATGTCGAGCAATGTTAAATCTGCTTTATCAGACGTTGCAAGGTGGACTAAGCGAAAGCAAATGTATTAGATGTTTTAAAAAACTAATGGTACACAGATGCTAGGAAAGATGTAAGTAAAAAGGTGCCGAGCATGAGGATTTTATATAGGTAGAAACTAATAGAACGATACATCCAATTTTATATCTCGCCAAATATCGATTAGGATAAATTTTTCTTACTGCAATAGTCGAAATATAAAGTCCACAGTATGTAAATCTGCGTATGAGGATGAAAGAAGCAGTTAATTGCTAGACTAGATGACAGAGCAAAAAATAACATTGCAGAAGATAAAAACAACAACTTTTGTAAGGGATGCCACGCCTACGGATAAAATGCTAGGGGGGGGGGGTCAACAAACGTGAAGGTTAGTGAATAGGTTAACCTAATCTTACACCAAGAAAATGTGTTTTTAGTTGATCAAGAAATAGAGTCCTAAAAAGAAATTGGTTTATCAACTGGAACCTACAGAAAAACTCACAACAAAAATTCGAAATCTCTCTGTCCAAAATGCATTTAGTATTACGAAAGCAATTGAAGAAACGGTGAACTAAACATTTAGAAGGAGCACTAAGCTAAATACATTTCTTGTTTATAGGTAGCCAAATCGCAAACCAGTTACAAATTTGTCTGCAGTAAAACGCAATCAAGTGATGAGATTAAGTAAGAATCACAATTCTCTCTGGCAGGATAAGTTAGTGGGCAAAAGTCTTAATAGAAGGCCATTAAAAAGCTAAACGAAAAGTATGTAAAAAATTATAAACTAATATCAACAACAATAAATGGGATAACGATATAAAGTCGTAAGCAAAAAGTTGAAGGATATGCAGAGAATGAACTTGATGAAAAGACAACAGGCAAGTTTAGTGGAAACGCTCTTTCCAACCAGACGAAAAATTGTAACAGGTTAGATATAAGATATGAGGAAATAAACAAGTTTCCTGTGAAATATGTAATTTAATGGTGGGATTTAATGGAAAAGTCATATGGTTTGATTTTTAGTCTATCAACTTGTATTTGATGTTATGAATCATTTTGTGAAAGAATTTTTAAAATCCGTCCAAGACATCAGGGATCAAATCCCACCAGTATTGATGAAGATTGTGGCTCAGTGTAGCCCCCCTTTCTAGAAGTCACAGGTCTTTCAAATGAAGAGGATCTGTCATGCTGATATTAACAGCTAAAAAATATCTGCTAAAAGGGACCAAACAAGTAAATAAAAGCATTTATAAATGAATCCGGATGTCTAAGAAGATATTAACCACCTCAGCATCATAGAATATGAAGGGTTTGAGTTGAAGAACACTTTGAAATTGTGAACACCGCCATTGCTCCTTTCGTCCAAAATTTGACGTTTTTTTTTTAATTAATTTGTTGTATATGTAAGAATAAGAAAGGAATCCAAAAATATATAAATAAATAAATAAATAGTAAAAAGATTTCGCAATAGTATCGAATAAACAGTTGCAGAAGAGAGAGATCAGAGATGTATAAAAAGGTATAAACGAGAAAATTAAGAAAACAAAGCGAATAAAAATAGTAAATTCTGTGTACTCATTGAAGTATATATAAGAAATGCATTTAACTGTATGTGAAAGGAGATCCTGAAGCACCAAGATGAAATAAATCAAGCTTTCATTGATGAAGGAATTCTCCCTCCAAAGTGATCCGAGGTAAACGTCATATACCTGCATAAAAAGTGAGATCGGTTACTTCCCCAGAATTGTAGAAGTATCTCTTTAATCTCTCACCTGTGGAAGTGGCGTCATTTACCTCAACTTCGAGAAAACTTTTGATCGCTCCCTATAACAGACTCCTAGTCAAATTTGATTACATAGGAATCAGAGGCAAATTGCAGTTCTGGATTGCGGCCTTTTTATAAATCGTATCATTAAAGTCAGGTCTTGTCATCATTATTCATCGTATGACCCGTCACGAGCGTAATTCCATTCAGTCTTGTCATTGGTGATCTCGCTATCGTTTGTACTCCAGAACGTCTGGTTTGCCGATGATGCCAAATATTACGGGAATTCACTGATGAAAGACCTTTCAAGCCGACTTCGACCATCTCCACATTGATTGGAAAATTGGCTCCTGAAGATGAACCCGCCCAAGTGGAGCTTTCTCCATAATGGCCGTGAAAATCTTTGAGAGGCTTACTGTTGTACGGGAAATAAAAAAGTCAACAATTTGCTCTAGATAGTGGGCAAAACCTTCAAGCAGCGCGACTGCTCAACCGAGTAATCTTTACCATTTACAACTGGCCGTTCATCAGATCAGCCATCTAGATTATAAGAAAATATTTATAGCGATCATACAGAGACGAGGATAGCGCTTGGTGTCCCCCAAGGATAAGTATTATCCCACTATTGTGGAATATGTTCTACAGCGACGTTTTCAACAGAACATACAATTATTTTTAAGTCAGGATTTAAAAAATCACTGTATATTTGAAAAATTGTGATTATAATTTTGACTAACACCACAAACTGATCGGTCGCAATTATCATCACATTATTTAAAATATACAGTGGTAAAACATTTTTTTACAAATCTATATGACCTTTAAATTAAAGAAAGAAATGTGTACTCATTCAATATTTACTTTTATTTCTTGTTGATAAGATTTAACAACTTCTTTTTGTTTAAAATAACAGTCACCACCATCCCCTAATGTAATTAGTTAAAGGATGATTTCATATAAGCCCTCCAGTGGAAAAACTCGTAGCAGAAAGCGACGATCGAAATGAAATATCCTAAAAATAGTACGACGAAAATTCCGGCGAGATCATCAAGATTTAAAGGTTTATCAGCGTCGCTTTCGATATCTGGATATGTTTGAAAAAAGGAGTTCATTTCCCGTGGATTACTTCCTTGCACCATCTGATTCCAAGCGATGACGAGACCGTGCTCGACGAAACGCATAATTTGCGAGTTAAAGATTTTATAGAGCGGGGAAGTTCTTAACATGGGAAAGACCAACTGGAAAGCGCCCGCGCATTCCTGGAGGACCTTTAGGTGTGTCATTTCGTGCTGATTAAAAGAAGCAGTATCAGAAACGTATCATTTAAAAACGACGGTGGTTAGGTGAGCCATTCTTTTCCCAGGTATTTTGTACTTTTTTTGGTGTTGCGCAATGTGTAAAAGATCTTCATTCAATGGGTCGTGAAAGATTTCCAGATAATCTACACCTGGGTAATAGAGGATAATATCTTCATCTACCATATCAGAAAGGGTGTTTATAGGCCGGGTGAAGCTAGGATTTAACAACCAGGAGACTAGTTTAGCAGAATAAGCTGTAGATAAAAGAAGTGATCCATACCACCAGATAACGTTTATTACCTTTTCCATTAAAGAGAATGTTTTTAAATATGTAGAAGTGGCCAGTAATGGTTTAAACACACCAATTATGATATAAATAAATGCGTCAGTGAAATTATATAAAATATACAGTACCACCGATAATCCGAATATGAAAATACCGAGGATACACCATACCAAAAAACTGAAAGGTTTAGTTATTAATAAGTACTTGCTTTGTAATGTGGGCTTGGGTACTAAAAATGTTGCACAGCATTGATCGTACGGATACGTTGTTATCAATTCAGTTTGTCTGGCGACGTTTTCATTCCACGCTCCGCCCATCGCTAAATCTCCTTTATATGCGGCCAATTCTAAAACGATCGTGCTGTATGAAAAGTCTTCATAAACTATTAATTCCAATCGTAAATCTACACCGATGTGTTTAAGGATGTAATAGTCTATACCATTGAAGATTTCGGTATTATTTTTTACGTAAACGAATGGCGGGCAGTTAAATGTCAGTAGCTTATAGGTTTCTCCGTTATTAAAGAAAGGATACCACTGTTTAACAAGTAAATATTTATTAAAATCTTGATTTGAGTTTAAAAATATCTGAAAATTACTTCGAAATATGATCATGTATGAATAAGCATAATCGATGATTTTTGGTTTACTAATATAAGATATCAGCACGATATCTAATGCTCTTAAATTGGCAGCCGAACGAAAAATTGGATAATTGGCGTAGTCGCAAAAATCGAACACCAATACAACCATTGTGTATGGTGATAATACAAACCTCCTTCCTTTATTAGTTTTAAAATAATGTAAAAATTGATTACAATCATTTGCGACGAGAATATAACCAGTCGGATTACAGTGTGTACGATTCTCATCAAAATTCTCAATAGTCATTACAGTAACGGGAACATGAATCGCGGTTAAATCGTAATATTTTCCATCAGTTATTAGAAATATACAGTTGAGGTGGTTGTTAAATAGATTCGTAAATAAAGTTGTATACGATTCTCCAAGTAATAGGAGGATTAGTAAAGTTTGCAGCATTTTAATTTCTTTGTTTGCTATGTGGTGAATAATAATTTTAAAGATTTTATAGAAAAAAAGCTTTTTATAGTTACACACGACAACAACAACTTAAATGAAAACATATGTTTATTTATTTAATTACAGCTTTGGTCTATTGCATTTCTAGTATGAAATATGGTTTTATTGATTTTTATTATTGTTTGTACGAAAGTAGAAATGTCTATGTTGTACTTAAATCAAATTTAATGATAGTTTAATTTAGATATAAAAAAGGTATTTACAATCATGTATTAATAAGAATGTATCACAAAGTAGAGGCCTCCACAATTACCTATTTAATTTAAATATATATTTCTTATTGTTTATTTTATTGTTAATTAATTATAAGTCACCCTTAAGGGTTGTTAATTGTTTTCCTTAAGATGGTTTATAAAAACAAACGACCTACCCCAATACTTAATGCATTAACTTAGATTATGAGTACGCTATTTCAATAATACAATTTATTATCGTTGGAAAATGCTGAAATTCCCTTAATTTTTAGCAATAATCTATTTTTTGTAAAATTATTATAAAATTGAATTATCAATAAAAGAATAAAGTTGCTTTTTTATTAACGCTCTATTTTTTTTTTAATTGTAATCAATCATAACATTAAAATGCAACCAGTGATAAATCAATGTTGCACTTATTAGTGTTACCATCTACCCTACATATCCCAAAATGAACATAGTAAATCCGAATGTGACAATTGAAAGTTTGATTTGGTTTAATAGGACGCTTCTACAACTAAGGTCAAATTGACATATTATCATATGTATATATTATATTATCTATAATATAGAAGTTTCTAAGTTGTGACTCATTCGTTGCTTTTATCAGGGTTAATATTTTTATAATAAAAACTTAAAAAAAAAAAAAGACTAATAACTGACTTTTAGCAAGCAACTCACTAATTATTGAAACATTAAATTGAATTAAATATCAGTTTAGTAAAAAAATAAAGCATTTTAACCTTTATTCCATAAATACTTTATTTTCTAATTTTAAATCAACGCCCAAACGGTTGTTACCGGCCCGCAAATAACAAAAACAAAATGAATAAATTATCGCAAAATACGGTTATAATGAGCCGTTCTTTTATTCATAATGGATACACAGAATGCGGAAAGGGCAAACAAACAGGAATAATGTACACGTGTGCACACACATATGAAAATAAACAATTTCATTTAATACAAATAGTATAAAATCGTTCAGTCTTGTCGTTGACGTTAATTGTAATGTGGAGTATTGATTTAATTACGATCTTTACGAATACCTACTGTATTTTCTTTATTCTCACCGGTGGTGATTATGTGGTGGTGAATATACCAGTAATTCTAGTAGATTTTGAATACTTCAAAGTGATGAACAGCGTGTGTACAGCTAATGGATACGTCATCACCATATCAGATTTTAGTTTATTAAAAAATATAAGTATGAGTAAGGGTAGTTTAATGTTTTTACCCCATACGACTGTAGTGATTTATATGATTGGCACTTATAACGAAGACGATTTTAATTTTTTACATCAAATTAGTACATCACGAGCGGTCCGCATTTACATCGTTTTAGAAGATAAAACATTAGTGATGACATGGAATAACGAATGGACGCCTACGTATATAAACGAGACATTTAAAATAGGACTGTTTCATTTCGCCCCCTTTCTTTATTTAAACGACGATAACGTGTTGTATAAAGGAATCGAAAAGGATATTCTAGACCATATTTTGGTGGGATGGTCAGTCGAGTATTTCGTGTACGAACGTTATTCTTGGAGTCACTCGCTTAAAGAACTTGAACGTTTTAATATAGACTTAGCCTTAGGTGGCCACTGGGATATTCGCGTGCGCGCAAGAAAAGTCGACACTTCGTTTCCTTACGTACAAGTCTGCTTTAAGTTTTTAGTGCCTAAACCGGAAATTACTAATAAGATTAATATGATTTTTAAACCGTTCTCTTGGACAGTTTGGATTGTCCTCATCACTACGGGATTTATCATTTCATTATTTACCTACATCGTTAAAACGAATTTTTACGGAATGACAAGAGTAAGCTACGTACGAATATTATTCGATATGATCCTGATATTCTTCTCCAATCCTTTACCGTACAATCCTGATAAACTTCCGCTGAAGATTTTGATCATGATTTGTTTTCTAATGACCATTATGTTAACAACTTCATATTCCGCGCGATTAGTTACGTTCCTCGTAGCTCCAAGCAGTACAAAACCGGTCGATACAATGGAGGATATGTTAGAGGCCGGTATTAGGTGGTATCTAGTTCCTGAAGAACGTCCAAATTGGGATGATATCCTCGATACATCCGCCGATTCCCACCTTGCGCACCTCTTCAACACCACCACTCCGATAAGAATCCCCGACATGGCCGTCGCCACTAATCTAATCCCAGACACGTACATCACCGATCTTTCTTCGATCTACGATAACACGGACGGACAATGGAAGGTCGCCTCGGAATGCGTGGGCGCCTACTATATGGTCTTGCCCATGCAGAAACATTCGCCGTATCTGCGGCATTTCGATAAGTCCATAAAGAGATTAGTCGAGCACGGACACGTGGAATACTGGATCTTCAAAGAGTACAACTCGTTCGAACTTCAGAAATTAACGGAGCCGTTCTTCAACAACTATCCGAAAGATTACAAACACGAGATGTATAGTACTTTGTACGATATTGTAGGTGTCTTTATCTTCTGGGCATTTGGATTGACACTAGCCAGTGTTGTATTTTTCTTGGAGTATTTTAGAGTGTTCTAGAAAAAAATTAAACATTTCATTAAACATCTGTGAAATATAAGTATGAATTTGGCTGAACTCTCATATAATTATTATATGAAGTAAAAAGTTATGAACGTAATGAAATTAGCATAGTTATAATTACCCGATTTTAATGAAATATTCGCCATTTTTCAATTTTAAAGGCGTGATCATAAGTCCTTATCCCTATAGGCAAAAGATCATTTTCACAAGCTTTTCTTAAAGCCAATATTATATCCTAAATAATTGCAAATGCTTGAAAAGGTAATAATCGCTTAGTTTCAGCTCTGGATTATATGGCGGCTGCGATAGAACCTCCCATCCAAGCTAGAGTTTCTGGTGCGTCCTTAAGAAGTTTGCGTCCTGGTAAATCAATTATTGATCAATTCTGACCGCTTTTGATAGATCGCCTCCTTTCATCTAGTCAGTTGTTGATAGTAGAGGTCCTATTTAGGTATTTGGCCCGACAGAAGCAGCTTATAGTGGATGATTCGTTTCCAATTCCACCAAACACACTAAAACCTTCTTGGCCGTTAATCTAGGCTTGACGATCGTTTAGGCCGCGATTAGACAACGATATTTTCCTCGACGGTTCTCTTATGTGATCATATTTCATTACCAGCTTGAAAAATTGATACATTTCGTTACATTTCAGCAAAGAACTGCATACAATTTGGTACAAAAGTTTTTTTGCGTCAATTTGTATGGCATACATTCTTAAGACCGACCTTATGCGAATTAATCCAAACGGTTTTCTGGCTTAATCTCCACACCCTACGCAATGGAGTAATTGCTTGAAAGCCGGGCCGACGACGACTTCCATGATTTTATCGATATTTTCGAAGATTGTAAACATTAGATACACTATTTCTTTGATCGCCTGTAGCAATAATAAATATAATTAATAAATAAAATAAAATATTAATAAATTAATCTTCTTAAGAAATTCTAGAATGAGTAATTTAACTTACACGTTTATATATTTTAGCTTATTTCATTCTATTAATTCTGTGTACAGTTCCAAGATTAAAGGTATGCAACACAACTTACAATAATTTAAAAAAATACTGGCACAAAAACGTATATTGTGTCAGTATTTTATTCAGTGATATAAAGTTTTAACAAGTAAAAGCTTCATCAATCCAGTATTTACAAGAATTTCATCTGAAATGTTTGCTTGAATCAAATTTATAATAAATATACAGTGTTGTTAGGCCAGATATAATTGTAATTTATTACAAAATCGATCGACTGAAGCTCGAGTAAAAATTAATTGCGGTAAACCTTAAAAATCAATTTAACATTTAACCGTTGATTGAAATATTTTAAACAACGATTTTATTGTTCTATGGTTTTAAATTTAAAGCTACGCAACACTACTTACGTAAAACCTTAATTCTATTATTAGATTTTATTTACATACCATATAATTTTGATGATAAATAAACCATTTTCTTAATTTAAATTAATTTAAAATCTTTTTAAATCCATTAAGACCTTTGTATTTATACTGAACACGACGAAGTCTTCTAGTGACATCTGTAGGCTGTAGCTGGAATCGTATTCACATTGGAGGTTAGGATAATTCTGGCGCGAAAACACGTACAACCGCCCGGCCATCCGTCTTTCTGCAGTTCTGAAAATTAGTTGTAAAACTCTAAGAAAAAAGTAAACGGATTAGAATGGATGTAGCTGATTTACAAGTGGGACAGGTGCGTGTCCGCGATGAGGTCGGAATACGATGCCAAAAGTTGTTCCAGGACTTCTTTGAAGAGTGAGTAGATTTCCAATGATAAATATTGATTATAGTACGTACTCACCTAAATATGTAGTGTGGTTTCCTTGGTGTAATTCATCCAGAAATGTGTGTTTTAAAACTTTGAAATAGTTTATTAAGCAATTGTCAACAAACAAAAGCTTGAGTTGTAAACGACATTTATTGTTTTCCAATCTAATGTTTATAAAACAAGTTCACCCTGTTTGTCACCAATAAGATAATAATGATAAACTTTATTCTAAAACGTACAACTCTGTGTAATCCCTTTCTACACAATTATTTTTAAAAGTAATTTCATGTACCCAAGATATCTCGGGCGTATGCAGGTTTAAAATGGTAAGCTGAAACAATAATTAATTTATTATCGAGATAAAAGTATTAAGCAGAAATCAAACACACTTATAACTTTGTTTATATAACACTTCATTTATTTTTGTGGCTTACATTTTGGTAACTGCATGTACTATTTTCAAACAGAAAGTTTCTGTACGTGCAGTTACCCAAACTTAGGTCACAAAAATAAATTACGTTATTACGTTAGAGTTATAAGTGTGTTTTATTTCTATTCAATATGTATAACGAAGTAGAAGCCTTCATCAAAAGAAATTAAGATTAAGCAGAAATAAACCAAATGAGTTATAATTATAAATCTTATTATTAATCTAATCTTTTACCGAGTAATAAAACAAATTTACCCCTTATATTTGTTTATTAATAAATAATAAATAAATATACCCCTTTTTGTTTTATTACTTTTTACTTTTCGTCTAAGACAAATAAGCTAACAACAACAAAAAAAAATTACGTAAGCAGTTTGAATTGAATTTTCTTAGTTATAAACACATACCCCAATAATAACATTTAAGTTTATAATAGAACTCAGATATGTATATTTAAAAGATTAAATAGTGAATTAATTATTTATCAGGTTTAAAGAAGATGGAGAATACAAATACCTAGATCCGGCAAAGGAGCTGCTGAATCAAGAGCGCAGTACGATTGAAGTGAGCTTCGAGGATGTAGAGCGTTACAATCAGAACCTCGCCACGACCATCATCGAAGAGTATTACAGGATCTACCCCTATCTCTGTCAGGCTGTGTCCAATTATGTGAAGGACAGGAGCGACTCGAAGAAGGAGAAGAAGTGCTACGTCAGCTTCGTCGATGTACCTACTAGGCACAAGGTGCGCGAGCTCAAGACGGAAAAGATTGGCACTCTGATCAGGATCTCTGGGCAGGTCATCCGTACGCATCCTGTGCACCCTGAGCTGGTTTTCGGCACTTTCGTCTGTGAAGACTGCCAGACTGTCACAAAGAATGTTGAACAACAGTTTAAGGTAATTAATTGAATAAATATTATATTCTGAAATTATAATGTTATACAAATTATTACTTATTGCTTACATATTAACCCCTTCCCGCACAATTATTTTTGAAGGTATTGTGCTCGTGCCGAAGATATCTTCGGCTTATGCGGGAAGTGGGAAGTGGTTAAAGGACATTTAAAAAAAAAAAAAAATCTGCAGAGTAAAAGGACTTTCAATTTTGTTGGTCACTTTAATTATCAAAGACATATGGTGTATTTAATATGTTTAATTTGAAATATAGAAATATTAGATGAATATCATAAGGATTGTGGTGACCGTTACTACGTGGTAGTTCATGATAGACACTTAACTAACGCACTTACTATGTTTTAACCACTAAAAAATTATGTAATATATATACATATATTACAAAAACACACGACTTAAGTTTCGACGGTTTAAACTTAAGTCGTGTGTTTTTGTAATATATGTATATATATTACATAATTTTTTAGTGGTTAAAACATAGTAAGTGCGTTAGTTTGGTGTTTATTAGATGAATACAAATTTTCCCTTTCTTTACACTGATGAAATCTTCGGAAACAATAATTTTATGTATTATTCTATTTTCAGTATACAAATCCGACAATTTGTAGAAATCCTGTATGCAACAACCGCCTCAAATTCGTCTTGGATATCGACAAATCGGAATTCATCGACTTTCAAAAGGTGCGCATCCAGGAGACCCAAGCGGAACTTCCGCGCGGGTGCATACCCCGCAGCGTTGAGGTGATTCTGCGTGCCGAGAACGTGGAAATGGTGCAGGCCGGTGATAGGTATGACTTCACCGGCACACTGATCGTCGTTCCGGACGTGGGGGCACTTTCCATGCCCGGCGCCAAGGCGCAGATCGGTTCGAGGCACAAGGCCGGCGACGAGGCGGACGGTATCAGGGGCTTGAAGGCGCTGGGTGTGCGCGATCTTCACTACCGCATGGCCTTTTTGGCCTGCAGCGTGCAACCGACGAATCCACGCTTTGGGGGTATCGAAATGCCCCTCGACGAAATCACGCCGGAGATGATGCGCAAGCAGATGACTGATGGTGAATGGAAGCACATGTACCAAATGAGTCACGATAGAAATTTGTATCAGAATTTGATCAACAGTTTGTTTCCTAGTATACATGGAAATGATGAAGTTAAAAGGGGTAGGTTGAAACATCAGTTAATTCATTACAATCGCAACTATTTCTTTATGATTAATTAAAATATTATTTCAGGTATCTTGCTAATGTTATTCGGTGGTGTTTCGAAAACGACTATTGAAAACACAACCCTTCGTGGTGATATTAACTGCTGTATCGTGGGCGATCCAAGTACAGCAAAATCGCAGTTTTTAAAACAAGTATCGGAATTTTCCCCACGTGCCGTTTACACCTCCGGCAAGGCTTCATCCGCAGCTGGTCTGACCGCTGCCGTCGTCATGGACGAGGAATCCTCTGATTTCGTTATCGAAGCCGGCGCCCTTATGCTTGCCGACAACGGTGTCTGCTGCATCGATGAATTCGACAAGATGGACCCACGTGATCAGGTCGCCATCCACGAAGCCATGGAACAGCAGACCATCTCCATAGCGAAGGCCGGCGTCAGGGCTACGCTGAACGCTCGTACTTCAATCTTGGCCGCGGCGAATCCGATCGGTGGAAGGTACGACCGAACGAAATCCCTTCAACAAAATATCGCCCTTTCCGCCCCCATCATGTCCCGTTTTGATCTATTCTTCATCCTTGTTGACGAGTGCAATGAAGTCGTCGATTACGCCATAGCTAGAAAAATAGTAGATTTACACAGTAACATCGAGGAATCGATCGAAAGGGTTTATTCAAAAGAAGAAGTGTTGCAGTACATAACATTCGCACGTAAATTCAAGCCGGTGATTAATAAAGAAGCCGCTGAATTGCTGGTCAGGCATTACAACCAGTTGAGATTGAGGGACACCACTTCGACTGGAAAATCGACGTGGAGGATCACTGTGCGGCAATTGGAGAGCATGATACGTTTAGCCGAAGCCATGGCCAGGATGGAGATTTCTGATGAGGTGCAGCCCAAACACGTGAAAGAAGCGTTCCGGTTGCTAAATAAGAGTATTATCCGGGTGGAGCAGCCCGACATCCACTTTGACGACAGTGACCAACCGCTCAACGAAACCACCGAGCCTTCCGAGGAGACGATCATTGAAGATACTCCCGCGAAGAAAAAGCTGGTGCTCAGTTTCGAGGAGTACAAAACTCTCAGTAACATGATTGTCGTACATATGAGGAGAGATGAGGATAATTCCGGAGAAGGTAAGTACAAAGAAATAAAAATATTCGAAAGAAATATTTATTAAACAGTTTTTGAGAAATTATAAAAAAGAAATGAAATATTACTAGTTTATTATATTTAAATCACCAATAATATTTTAGTTGTGATAGGGTGTAAGTTTCCTTCTCAGTTCTTCTGACAAAGAATAAATTCATGAGTTTAAAGTTTTAATTGTAATTTTTAAATTTAATTTCCTAAAAAAATCGATTATAAAAAAATGCCATTTAAAATAGTTTATATTTCAAAAAATTTTACTTTATAAGTAAAAGAAAATCTTTCAACTGGTTTTAAAAGGTGTTTTAATTGTTTTTCCCTTGAGACATTTTCTGCTATTTTCTTCTAATAAAATATACTACTTTTTTTAAAATCATTATAAAATGTTCAATTGTTTTGTTTTCTAAGTAACACCTATATTAATTGCATAAATAATTATTGTGATTTATCCAAATACAATATAAGATCTATATTTATTTCATTTTAAATGTTTAGGTGATTCCGACGGAATGCGAAGAAGTGACATCGTCGAATGGTACCTGAATTATATAGCTGACCAAATCGAGTCTGAGGATGAGCTTGTGGAGAAGAAAGAACTTATTGAGAAAGTTATTGAGCGACTTACTTACCATGTGAGTTATTCATATTCATTCAAGATTACAAACCATTTTATATGAAATTATTAATAATTATTCATAAATAAAATGTAAAACATGTTAACAAAAAATAAGTAATAGAGTCTAAAAAGATGTTTTTTTTAGTGAACAGTACAATTATTTTGAGTAATTATAGAATTTCATATACCGGGTGACCCATTTTAATAAATCCACTGGAATATCTCGACACATATGCGTCCTACAAAAAAATGTTCCAAATAAAAGTTTGATGGTTTCGAAAGGGCCATCTAATTCGATACTAATTTTTTCACCCCCACCCTCCAGGGGGCGGGGCAGGGTTTCAACTTTTATATCTTAAATGGGAACCCTTATTTTTTATTGCAGTTTCGGATTCTACATAAAAAAATATGAAGATTTCATTTGAACTTTTTTTTCGAATTCGTGATAGATGGCGCTGCAATCGCAAAAATAACATTAATCAAGTCAAAATGACGATAAAATCGTCACTTTTAATTGTTCGCCATTGAAATGGAGTGCGTCATCTTATCGCGTAGGGTCAATGCACCAGTGAATGGCTGGTTATTCTAACAAAATTGAAAAAAGATGCTAAACCGCGCCCCCTTTACTTCCTGGAAAATGAAACAAACCGTCTGACGAAAATCATAATAAACATTCTGACGAAAATCAAAACAGGCAATTTGCCAAAAATGTTGTTTAGTTGCAATTAGTTTTCCGGACAGTTCGCACAAAAAATGCGGCGGCTCGTGATAATTGCATTATCTGACAATCAGCCGAAATGGCCGATTAGTCACCGAATAAGAAGTTGGATTGCAGCGCCATCTATCACGAATTCGAAAAAAAAGTTCAAATAAAATCTTCATATTTTTTTATGCAATAAAAAATAAGGGTTCCCATTTAAGATATAAAAGTTGACCCCCTGCCGGCCCCCCTGGAGGGTGGGGGTGAAAAAATTTGTATAGGATCAGATGGCCCAGCAACCAGCAAACTTTTATTTGAAACATTTTTTTGTAGGACGCATATGTGTCGAGATATTCCAGTGGATTTATTAAAATGGGTCACTCGGTACAACTACAGAAAAAAACTATTTACATTTATTTATTTTCTTTCCACATTGTAGGATAACGTCATAATTCCACTGAAGACGTCGACACTGAAAAAAGGCGAGAAAATAGAGGAAGAAGATCCCTTGCTGGTCGTCCATCCGAACTACATCATAGATCAGTAACATCTGGCGTCCAGTACGTCTTGTTAATGTAAGATTTAATGTTACTGTGTAACAATATTTAAACTGTTTTAATATTTTTTTTATCCATAGCTGTTTTATAAATAATAAAAAAACGTAAATTAAAAAATATATGTGTTTCATTTGGCCCTAAAAAAATCTAGAAATTTGCGTTTAAAATCACTCGTAAAATATTCCTGTGCCAATTCTTTTTCCAGCGGAAATTCAAATATGTAACACAAAAAAACGAAGTTCACAATCGACGTTCAATTGTTTCATGTACTACTTGTTCAGTAGGCAAGTAATAACTAATATCAGTCCCAATCCGTTTTGCGAAAGTAGTCTTTCTCAATAGTTATTGATTGGATTTGATCACTTATTAGGTTTAAGATTAATAAATAATATTTATTTTTTTTTAGATTTTATTAACTAAAATATTTAATGTAAACGTATTCAGTAACAAACACAACTATAGAGAGCAAGATGGCAATAGAGTAACAAGAGAAAATCATGATGAAATCCTGAAAGCGCAGTATCTTATGAGACACGACGATGTGGGAAAAGTTTCTGGAGTAAAACTCCTCCACCATGTGATTGTGTAGCGCCTTTTCAATGATGTACCTGCTAAACCCGCCGCATTTTAGCTGGTTGATGATCCAATCAAAATTCTCCATTAGGGCGTAGTTTCTGTACGTTAGGAAGCGGATGTAGTTGAAAGCGAGGCTTTCTTTAAAACAGGAGAGGAGGAGGTCGCCGGAACGATCAGAAAACAGGTACCGGTTGTAGCGCAAGATGTTCCACTGGATGCCGACAGCGGTGGTACGGTTAATGGTAGCCGTGTAAAGACATTCGATGACATCGGGGCAGCCTTCGTTTCTCCGCATGATCTCCAAATCGACGGGTGTGTCGGAAAAATAGCGACTCCAACTTTCCGGTATCATAATTCTAAAATCCGACTTAACCAGTCCCGCCTTGCTATTTATTTGGTGCGCATAAAATACTTGATTCAGCTTCCAGAAAAGGAGGGTAAAGCACGTGGTGTTCATCACGAGCGCATACAACAACCAGCTGGTGTAGATAATCCGAAGAGTTAACGTGCGTGGTAGTTTGTAATTTGAAACATTCAACCAAGCACCCTCATAAAACATAATCGTATCCATAACCTTTAAAAACCAACGATTTTCTGGTAAAATATACACCAACGCGTTAGTGATGAACACAAAAAAAAGTATTATGCTGCCTATGATTAGTTGCATTTTTAAAAACACAAATAACCTAAAATATCCAGTAACTATTCGTGCTCTTGGAACGCATACTGTATCCAATTCTATATAGTACCAAGTGGAAAAATCCAAATGTCGGTGCCTAGCTGGTGTGAGGATGATGCTGCTGATTAAAATTTCAGTCTCTTTATTGAATAACGCATGGAAATTACTATTAATATCAAAGTCGGTCTTATTCTCTTTCCAGTTATACTTTGTCTCGGTGTAAACAGGCGTGAAGTTAAGCTTTTCGCTAATAATTCGCATCAAAAAAATCTCAACGCCTTTAACATACCGTTTACCATCAGACAGTGGCCCCACATACGGCGGCCAAACTTCAGTAAGAACTTTAATGGGGCAACCGTTCAAATTTTTAAAACCACCACTTCTAAATAAAAATCTTAGATCCTTACGACAATCGGTTGAGGTTGTTGCAAAATCATCACCACAATGACCGTGCGCGTATGGTTTCCACGTCAACAATTGCAAATCTTCATTAATTAAAACGAAATTAACAACTTGATACGACCATAATATCCTTATCACGGATTCCACAGAATGCGTCTTTTTGATCATAATTAAAAACTTCACCCTTTGACTCAATGCCCCCTTCACATACATATTCTCTAATAAACTGGAAAGATAATTAACACCCTCATTGACTAAATACAACCTGCTTGCATAGCTGTATTGGGTGAAGTGTTTGAAATGGAATTGATCAGTGATTACAGTCCTGGGGAATGTTTTCGCAAGCAGCAAATCCAAATTGGTGGTGCCGATTTGGAAAAACGTCATCGTGCCGTTTTTCAATATCATCTCAATAATTCGATACAAGCACGTGTTTAATGCCTTAGTATATATCAGTGGGTAGGTCGTTCGGTTTAAAATATCATCGTATAGAGTGTCTTCAACGAAATCCAATTCAATACGCAGATCAGTTTTCGGTAGGTTTACAATTATTATTAGAAGCAAGAATATTACTTTCCAGTCTGTACTTAATGGAAAATTGATTGCCATTATTGTTTTTATTGATGTAATCCATTTCATATCGAAGTATCAAATTTTATTATAAATGTTTATCCATTTCCACACAATAACAACCTTCAGCAACAATTGAAACAATAAACACATTTATTTAGTATGTAATTAATGTTTTGATTTGGACATATAATTTAAATCTATCCACTTTATTAGTGTTTGTCCGTACGAAGGGGCGGCCAGTTTGACGTTTATTCAAAGGCAATTGATCATGGATAGTAGAATAATTTATGGAATCGTGCGCGGCGATTGTAAATTTTAACGTTTGCATGTTTACAAAGGTGTCGTTATTGTCATGGTGGCACACGCATGTTGGCCTAAAAATTACTGTAAATAATTTATTACTTGTATCACAATTGCGATCGTAATGATAATAAAGATCATTAAATATTTATAATTAGTTATATATTTTAACACCATAAACTAGATTATAATAAATAAAACATAATAAAAAAAGTGTAGAGAAATGATTTGTTTCAATCTACTGTTGTGAAATTATTCTAATATGGGCTGTAGAAACCAACAACTACTAGTTTTAAATAAATAAATTAATAAAATATATTAAAATCCTTTAGTTCGTTGTAGAAAATTAAATAATAAATTTAAAAATACGAAAACATTTCGTGAATCTACAACAATGAGTCTTACTAAGACTACAAAACAAATTAATTTGAAACAACTACTTCTCTAGCTAATACTTCGACAGACATTGTATAATACAACTATGATAGTTGTACTATTTGTAACACGCAAATTAATTTGTATTATACAATGTCTGTCGAAGTATTAGCTAGAGAAGTAGTTGTTTCAAATTAATTTGTTTTGTAGTCTTAGTAAGACTCATTGTTGTAGATTCACGAAATGTTTTCGTATTTTTAAATTTATTAATAAATAAATTGTTTGGATTAATTAAGTTACCTGAAGATGTTATTAACTTTATGAAAACACTTAGAAACCTTTTTTCACTATTTTGAATATCAAACTATTGATAATGATCACTTTGTGTCCGAAATGCAAATCTAGTTACAAATAAAGTAGTGGAGAAAGGTTTCTAAGTGTTTTAATCAAAATAAATTATTATTAATTATTATAAATAAAATAACAAGCAAATAAAATATTATAATAAGAAACTAAAAAATAAATAATGTAGCGAATATAAATACACAAAAACATGCCTAAGGACCACGTAGTCTAGTCGCTGACCAGGCAGCTATAAGTAAAATAATAAAATCCTATCTTTGATTTTTATATAAATGACCGATTTACTTGACTATTGGTTCTTTTAATTAAATATATAAACACGTATCGAATAAATAATAGAAATTTATTAAAGTGTATTATGTTTGTATATTAAGTTGCATATAATGCGAATGCGTGTAGACATTCTATGATTATTATTTCTAGTAAATTACGGGTGTAACAATTCTTTTCTTATTATTTTCCTGTTAATTCACATTTACAAACTACTTACAATCTATTCTATTCTCATCAATGCAACGTTAGGAATCTAAAGTATTTTAGAGTAAAATTTTAGTTGACATCATTTAATGATACATCTATTGTCTGGCTGATTAACCACAGACAGTTAAAGAATTGCAACAATCAATAATTAAATACGTGAATGAATATTTTTAATTATAAATTTTTTGGTTATAATATAATATATTAACGTTAGTATTTATATAAGGGTATAAGGTAATATATACAAAATTTATTAAAAAGATTATTGATTAAAACTCTTGGTATTGATTCACTTGTTTTTATGTTTCTAGAACTAGATATATCATTTAGAAATTAGTTAGTGAAAAATAAGAAAACAAGTGAAACAACACCGAGTGTTTTAATCAAGAATCTAATTAATACAAGAAATGTTTCACCACGGGTTGAGTGAAAATTATTATTCGTGTATATTAGGTTGCTCATAACATATTAATTATTTTGTTACAATCGTTAATAAAACATTTATTTACTTCTTTATTATTACAGCTTAATTGAAACCATATCCATTTTAGATAATAAAAGGGAAAATAAATAAACAAACCATTTATATTTTTGGAAATAATAATGATCCAATTGATTTGTATGATAGGCAATCTAATAAACAGTTTCTTACTAAACTACTAATTTTACTGGTTGTGTAAATAATTGAGTATTCTCTTCAATGCAATGTAATAAGCATGGAAAATTGCACTGCAATAATAGGAGAATCAATAATAAAATATTAAATCATCCTCAGCACTGATTTTTTTATTGATATAATTGCTGTTTTACTATTAAAAGTTATTGTATTCCAACTTGACTTTAACCCAGATGTTTTCTTCTTACAGTATCACGATAAAAATTCAAATAATTAAAGTCAATAGTAATAGTAATAATTAAAGTAAACGTAGTGTATTAAAATCAAACTGTTTTGCGTTAATTGTTCAAATTTCTATTCACTTATGTAAAAACATTTATTATTCCCTTCCCTACACTAATAATAAAGAAAACAAACATTGTTATAAAATTGCAATTCATTCGCAAGAACTTATTGTTAAAATACATTTTTATATTTAAATATAATAATAATATTATATAAATAAACTATTTATGATTGTCAACTTTTTATTTTACTCACTATAATTGTTTCGATACACTGTAGCTTCTTCAGGCGAAGAAATATGAGTAAAATAAAAAGTTCAAAATCAGTAATAGTTTACTATTATTATTATATTAAGTGATAAGGGATTTTCAAAAAAAAGTAAGTGCCTCAACAATCCACGAAATTTTTATATGATTACATCCGTGTATTCAAATAAAAATGCTTTTTTATACAAATATAATTTCTACCACAAATTGACAATTAGCAATCTTAAAGTACTTTAACTAATTTGTGATTGAAATTATAGTCACAGTGGTAATACAAAGTTTTTTTCCTTACTTAAAAATATACCAGCTGGTAAATGGCAATAATATCCGAAAATTAAAAAAAAATAATATGTTGGATGTTTGAAGCCATAACTTTGTGATCTTGAATCAGGAACTTTATCAGACGATAAATTTATTTAAAAAATAACTTGAGAAATGATAATTGAATCAGCTTTTATATTATGTGCAATCTAATATATAAGAAATAATTTAACCTTAGATAAATCACGATTATTTTATTTTTGAGGTTGCAATAAAACAGACTAAGGTTGTAAATTAAACTTTAAACATTGATTGAAATATTTCAATTAATGCTTTAACATTGGCCAATATATACGTCTATTAGGTTGCCTATAACAAATTACTTAATTTATTAATAATTAATTAAGATACAATCGGTAATAAAGTAATTGCTTACATCTACATTTTTTCTTGGCAAATTGTTTAAATCATAAGGATTTTGGTTAGATAATTTTTATAGAAAAAATATGAATAATAAATAAAAATAAGATTCCTTTTGTAATTTTCCTTTTTTTAAGAATCAATGAACAAATCAATATTGAATCATCTATTCTAGTAGCTAACATTAAAATGGATATATTAAAATAATAAATGAAAAGGTAATGCGCATATTAAATGTGATAGTGATACATATAGATATGTGTAATAGTGATACATATAGATTTCTTAAAAAAATATTTGTCAGAAAGTATAATATTACAATTTAAGATTAATTATACTATTTATTAGATACACAATTAGGTAAATAATACACTGTTTAACGCGCTTGGACATTTATACATCGTTGATTCATTAATTTTATAAATGTATTATTAATTAATATTATTAATGTCGTTAATTACAACGTAGTAAGGATCGAAACCATCCTTATGAGGAGATATGAATTAGTAGTAGTGTGAATTTATAAACACATTGTTATATGATTATGATTATGATAATATATTTACAGTAGATTGTAACAAATATTTTACAAAACATAATATATAATATAAGTATACATGTATGTAAATATATATAAAAAACTCACAGAAGTATTTAAAATACTTGTACGTGAGATCATATATTAATTTACTTAAGAACTAACATATCTTAACTTAACTAAGGACGCACTTACACTTTATCTCAGACTAAATATGAGGCTTTATTAAATTGTTTATAAAGTTGGTAGGGGTTGAATGTAACCACCGCTTTAGATACTTTTTAAACGTCTTAATTGATTTTATGTTTTTTATAAGATTAGGGACTTTATCAAATAATTTAGGACCCAGGTAAGAATAATGTCTTTTTCCTATATTTTTTTTAATAGCCGGTTTGTGTGTAATATTATATTTGTGTCTCGTGTTATGTTTGTGTTGTCTATATTGGATGCTACCTTCATTCTTTTTTAATTGGACTAATACAGTAATCGCGTATAACTGTCTTATTGTGAATACACCTAGTTCCGAAAACAATAATTCCGATGCATATAAAATATCTTTATTATAAATAACCTTTAAAATCCATTTTTGTATTACTTCAAGTCGTTTAATGTATGTGTCTGCAGCACTTCCCCAGGCGATGATTCCATATGAGAGTTGTGATTGAATGAATGCATGGTACAGTTTTTTTAATTCTTTTAGATTTAAGATATTTTTAAGATATTTAAATATTGATATTTGTTGTCTGATTTTGTTTATAACATTTTGAATCTGTAGGTCCCATCTCAAATGCCTATCAATAATAATGCCTAAATATGTTATTGAACCACTTTCACAGGATTATTATTTTAGAGGAAATTTCTTGTATTTATATTTTGAAAGAGGAAAACTGTTATGTATATAATAAAAGATAATTCACATATTGAATGCCGAAAATCAATATTTTTTCGTTACAAATATATTTCTGTTTAAATAGCGAAGTTCATTGAGTTGCCTATATCATAATAAGTATTTCTTTACAATTCTGTGAAATGATCGTGAATTTTTATATTACAGAGAAAAACATATATTTTTATTGTAATAATAATTAAGTTATTAATTTTTTATACTTGTTGATAGAATCGTATAATGAAATGAGTTTTTTCAAGAAGCAGTACACTGTAACGATTTTAATAATAATACTAGTCCTAATTTAAATTTAAATGCGACATCCAGCAATACATGTTAATATTTCCATTAAGACCCCATCGTATGTTACGGCACTCAAAATAAGTCGTAATCTACGTTGTTCTCATGCTGAATACTCTTTGGATTATATCTGCAGAACAGAACATCTATGCTAATGTTAGCGAAAATCATTAATAGCGTACTCCTGATTATTCTCCGACTCAATTGCTATTACAAAGCTATGCTGTGATTAGAGTTTTGTAATAGCTAACTTTTTGCATTCGTTCTGTAGAAGTGAATCTTTTAACACTTTATGAGCGTTGGATTTTGGTGGGATTTATTCTTCGTCATTAGATTGTGGATCAACTCATTTTGTTAAGCGTTAATGTCCATTTAACCTGCGT
Source organism: Ontholestes murinus (assembly GCA_963969525.1). Taxonomy (NCBI): domain Eukaryota; kingdom Metazoa; phylum Arthropoda; class Insecta; order Coleoptera; family Staphylinidae; genus Ontholestes; species Ontholestes murinus. Next base: position 13,955,060 of record OZ018392.1, read on the forward strand.
TTTCCTAGAGTAGGGCCAAAATAAAGCTTATATTCTTTCAAGCTTCTTACGGAGACGCCAAGAATTTGCTTAGGTTATTTCCAAATGATCTATAGCGCTCGCTGTTAACGGTGATTGTCTGGCCAATGTCGTTTGGTATCATCTCAAGTTCGGTATCTTTTTTGGATGATATACCCATTCTTTCATAAATGAGCGTCATTGCTGAGGATTTTTTGATGAAAATTAGGGTCAGTTTCCAACTGTTCGTAATCGTACGGGTAGTGGTTCATTGTTTACTGAAGCAGTGGACTTAAATTATCCATCACTCTGCGAATTGTCTTCTAGGTAGGATGATTATGGTGACCCAAAATGCGCGGAATGCAGCCCGAACAGAACACTCACTTTGATAAAATAATTTTATTTATACGTGTCGTTTAATTGGCAATACAAACTGAAAAATGATAGCCAATTCAACAAATATAGCTTCAACAATATGGCCGCTATCAACTGTCAAAATTCGGAAGTCCCTATTGGAAGACCCTTTAAAATTTGGTAGGACTTATCCAATGACGTTAGCAACTTTGGAGATAAAATTTTCCTTAAATCGATAGATAGCACGTTGGTTATTCGAGCTTACTTGGTCATCGATACTGCATCTGAAATCTAACGTTTATTTCTTAATCTATTCACGTAACTCAAGAAATCAGCCAACAGAAATGTTAGAGATGATGGAACTTTCTATAAAAATTTCGTTAGCAATTAAAAATCTATATCTAGAAAGTGCTAGAAAATTGTTAGAACGTAAAAGAAAAAGTTGCCAATATTTTTTTCATAAAATTTGGAAGAGTAATTCTAAAAAATTGCGATAAAAATGGTTAAAAAACTTTTTAAATCTTGAACAAAATTTGTTGTAAGAGAAAAGAAACGAAGGTTTTAGAAAAATCATACGTAATGAAACATAAGAAGCAGACATTTTTTAGAAATCTTGACGAGAATATAAAATAAAAATTTCCACATCCTTAGCTTCTTAGAAAATTCTAATAAGGTGAAAAATGATCGTAAAATGAAACAGAATAGAATGTTTTCAGAAAGGTACCCTAAAAAAACTAGACTTTTTTAAATCACAATAAAAAAATTTTACCTATAAATTCTCGATAAGATAAAGTTAAAAATGGTAACGACAGTTACGACTTTTCCTTCTGAAATCTTATACTGCACAAGCCATTTTAAGAGCAGTATGGTCGACTCTTAATAAAAAATATGTTATGGTATTTTTTCTTTAGAAATGCTTCAGAGATTTATTACTGAAAGTATTTTTTCTAACGCTTTAATTTCGCTCTCGCTTTTACAAGGTCTTACTGAAATAGCTCATAGTTTCTCTTGACTATTCTATATTTGTGATCAATCTAATTTTTAGTTTTTGAAGGCTTCTCATATTACCTATTCCATTGAAACTTATGTTTTCGTTGTTAAGGTGGCTGAATGCTTTAACGATATTAGAAAATCTCGTTCGTGCCGGTGGAAATGGGTTTATAAATCAAGACAGTTCCGTAGCCGATGTAATTATTTTGGAAACGGCCATTGATTTATCGTTTATTCAAAACATATCCTAGGTACTGTACATCCTTCTTGAAAGGTAATATTTTAAAGTTGAGTTTCAATTCAGAATTTCTTTGATGTCTAAACATCTATTCGAAGAAAAAACAGGAAAAACAAAAATGAGGACCCAATTTACAGTCAATGGAGGAACTGTGAAAACTCGTGGAGAACCCTAAGAGAAAACGAATAACTCCTACAGTATACGGTAAAGGGGTGAAACGTGACTGAACCTTACCTGCACGTGGTACACCCTGCTGGATAATTAACGAGGCTCCGTCTATCGGAATAAGAAGACCACTCTTGACGATCAACAGCTTCAGGTAGATGAGGACACCTTCTTGTTCTTGTGACGACAAATCGTCACTAAAGGCGGATGAATTCGTAAAGATCAACGGGATGGAGATAGAATCACTGCATTAAAGGTTCACAGAGATGCTCCAATAAAAACTATCATCATGACGAATGAGGAAAATAGAATAGGGAGGCCATGCGAACCCACTAGAACCCGGCATCTTCAAGTTTTCGGGCTTAGCGGTGAGAAATATGCAACCGGCACGTATTATCGGATACCAGGTTATGCTCGAAAAGTATGCGACTGGAGAGAAAAAATTATATCAAAATAGCTACCTGGAACTTTAGAGCTCTATATCAATCAGCTAAGCTACAAAACGCTAGAAAAGAATTAAAAAGACTAAACATAGATATGATGAGCATTAGCGAAGTAAGTATGTGAAAAGAAAGACGCAACATGATACTATTCAGACAGTGAAGAAAAAGGCCGAGATCACAGACATGGAATAGCTACCCTGGTCGACAACAACATGAAGGAATAGGTTCATTCCATTGTCGGTACAGTGTATGCTCAATCAGTTGAGTGCTCGGCCTATAGTGGAGTAGACGATACTTATCCAAAATGCAGATTTTTATGATTTTAAGTTATTAACCTAGAAGACCAGCACCCTCGCACCGGATCTCTACGATACTATCTAGAATATGAAGGCCAAGATTCAGTACAAGAAGGCGATCCCCATATACCAGCATAGGTCGAACTTCGTTGGTAAGCAACTGTAACAATGTAAAGTCAGTGAATTCATGGCGGTCATAGATAACAGTCACTACTGCGGTAAATTAGGATAATAAACACCCTGAAAATAGCTATAATAATCTGTCTCCGTTCTTACCGGCTCTCTATTTTTTTCCCATATGGGCCTAGACTATTTCAAGAAGAAATTTAGGATAAAATCACTATCCTCTTTCGTCTTTGCATATTCTAGTCACTTTCTTTTTATAGGGTCCTCTAGATACTATCCTCTTTTGTCTTTGCATGTTCTAACGGTTCCCTAGATATAATATGTGAATTGACGCCTTTATATCCATTTTGCTAAGTTCCCTTCTAAATTCGTCAACTGTACAAGGCAATTTTTAGATGTGCTTTAGCGACATCACTATTATAAGTATTTTTTTTTTCTTGTAACGCATTAATTCGCTCTGGTTTTGACATGGTCTTTTTAAAATAGCTGATTAAAGGTTTATTTATTCGATCTAATTGTTAAAAATTAAGGTCGGCATTAAGAGTTGGTCCAGGTATTAGCACTTCGAAATGATTATGCGTGATCCAAACAATTTTCCGAACTACTGCAAATGTTCCTAGATGGTAGTCCAAAAGACGGCTGCGACATAGCTAGACAGGCGGAGGCAGGCAGGCACGCCGGGCACAAGATCAACATACTAGGACAAGAGATTGAGGTGGTGCCTAGCAACAAATACCTGGGCGTGCACCTCCAGGCAAACCCACTCTTTAGCCTGCATGTCAGCGAAGCAGCAACTGGAGCAGCCGCTGCAGTCAGGTCCATCAACATACTCCTGGCCAACATAGGCGGCCCCGGCGTGGGCAACAAGCGTCAAGGCCCAGCGTAACATCAATCGAGTGCGCATTGAGGGCTGGAGCCATTAGAATCATCCGAGGATACCGGACAATTTCCACGGACGCAGCCGAGGTACTAGCGTCCACTCCTCCCCCGGACCTCGAACTTCTCGCGAGGCATGAGATCTAGGCTAAACACAACGCTGAAGAACGGCCCACCACACGCTGGCAGCCAAGATGGGAGAACGGTTCAAGTGGTATCTGGACACGACGACTTATCCCCGTTCTGGATCCGGGCTATTTCGACCCCATGGCGACATAAGCTACCACCTCACGCAGATCATGACAGGCCATGGCTGCTTCATGACATACCTCAACCGCATAGGTAAGGCAGACGACGAGAACTGCGTGTGGTGTGAGAAGGACACGGACGACGCCGAACACACCTTATTCCACTGCCCCATGTGGCAGGATGAACGCATGGATCTTGCCACAAAGCTTGGTCAAGTGGACCACAGTGGACACTATCGTCGAGATCATGCTGGTTAGTGACGAGAACTGGAAAGCGGTTGACCTTACCGCGATACTGGACAGAAAGGAGGCACTCTTGGCCGAACGCGAAATCCAGGCATAATTGTACTTCGACACAATGTTTTTGTAACGTTTTTATTGTTATCCTACCATATTTTCACCTGTTTTGTTATCTCATCAATTGTTAACTGTCACCACCGCCATCACCAGTTTCGCTACATTTGTTATTTGTGACGTGTTACTTGTTGTTACTTGTTCTACCTGTTATTGTTATGTTATTTGCTGTTAATATGTACGTTGTTTAATAAAGGCGAAAAGATTATTAAAGATGGCAGGGAGACACCAGGCGAAGAAGTGTAATGGTTTAATTCATGGATGCACAGACCGCATGCGGCCCGCCGGTCGAATACCGGTGGCCCGCCGACAGCAAAAATAATACTCTCGTACATTCTAAAAATATTGAATTCTATTCCAGAATAAAACCAAAAAAAATATGTTCGAAAAGTAATTTGAATCTCGCGCGCGCGCTATTACGGTGCGCCGTACGTGCGTCGTCGGTAACAGCGGTCGGTAATGTTCGTGCTGATCTCGGTTAAATTCGTTTGCTTGAAGAAGCGCGGCGGCCGGCGGCGCGATGACGATCGCTCGCGTAGATAGTACACGACTCGAAGCTTCCAGAGTCGGTTTCGAGATTTCTCCAGACAGTTTTCGACTCTATACGCGCGGTATAAAAGCCACGTTTAATCGCCGCTAGGTGTATTAGTGTTCTGTGATTTTAATAGAGGTTTTGGAAGGCAATAGTTGTACTCCACTAGCCGGTGTCATATATTTTGATCCACATTCAACGTAGATTTCCTGTTGCAGTGTTAACCGTCAAGTGCCGTGTATAATTGTGTTGTGAAATCGTAAGTAAAACTCTATTATTAATAAGTGTTTCCCTACCTATTTAATCAATTATTTTTGATAATTTAAAAAGGATGGGTAATTTAAGTAGGTACTGTAATTGTTTTTAGGTGCTGTGTTAATCCTAGCCAGGATTAGAACGCAACATGGACAAGCCAGGACCTAGTAAAAAACGTAAGGTTAAAGATGAAAATCGGCAATTTCAAGAAATTTGGACTGAGAAATACTTTTTTGTATGGTCGCATAACAAAGTCGTTTGTTTAATTTGCAAGAATTCTGTTGCAATTGCAAAGGAATATAATGTAAAAAGGCACTATGAAACGCAGCATCCTTCTTTTACCAAGTTTACAGGCGAATTAAGAAAGCAAAAAATGTTGTCTTTAAAACGGGAGCTTACGGGTCAGCAAGCTATGTTTAGAAAACCCATTGAAGATTCAGAAACAGCTACAGAAGTTAGTTATGAAATTTCTCGAATGATAGCAAAGCGAAGTCGCCCCATCAATGATGGGGATTTTGTAAAAGAATGCATAGAAATTGCCGCTAAGAAAATGTGTCCAGAAGCAGCAAAAAAGTTTGAGAAAATTCAACTGAATCGTATGACCATCCAAAGACGAATTATGTCTTTGTCAGGTAATATTGCGGAACAATTAACTGAAAAAACTAAGATCATTGAATTTTTTTCATTAGCACTCGACGAATCCACTGATATTAGTTCCACAGCTCAACTTCTAATATTCATACGAGGTGTTACTCAAGATTTTGAAGTCGTAGAAGAGTTATTAGGAATGTGTTCATTGAAAGGTCAAACCAAAGGAGTTGGTATACTCAATGTACTTTTGGATGAGCGTTCAAAAACTGATTTGGAAAATTATCGGGAGTTGCGACTGACGGTGCTCCTTCGATGATTGGTGTCAATTCCGGGCTAGTTACTTTGCTGAAAAAGCATCTGCAAGAAAAAAACATAAAGGCTGAAGATCTCATGCAGTTTCACTGCATTATACACCAAGAAGCCCTCTGTGCTAAACAAATTGAATTTCAAAATGTCATGAAAGTGGTAGTTTCGACTGTAAATTTCATAAAATCACGAGGACTCAATCACAGGCAATTCAAACAATTCCTTGATGACATCGAAAGCGAATATGGAGATTTACTGTATTATACAGAAGTAAGGTGGCTAAGTCGTGGATTGACACTGGAACGATTTCTAAATTTAATAGAAGAAATTGGAATATTTCTGGCGGAAAAGCAAAGGGATGTCCCGGAACTTAAAAATCCTGATTGGTTGTGTGATTTGGCTTTTTTAGTTGACATTACAAATCATTTGAATGTCTTGAACACACGGCTTCAAGGCAAAAATCAACTGATATCCCAGCTCTACGCTCATGTATCATCCTTTCAATGCAAGCTGACACTTTTCAGATCGCAATTGAATTCTGGAAATTACAATCATTTTCCGAATTATAAGAAAATGGCTGAAAAATTCAACAAAACTGCGATTAATTTCAGTTATGTAGAAAAGCTAGATATTTTGATTCAATCTTTTCAAGACAGATTTTCGAAGTTTAAAAAAGTGAAACCTCTGTTGGACATATTCAGCAATCCTTTCACGATTTCAGTTGAAAATGCGCCAGAGTCAATGCAGTTAGAAATTATCGACATTCAAAACGACGAAGATTTACGCAACAAATTCAACGAAGGAGACTTGCTGAACTTTTACCGCTGCATTGATAAAAATATGTACAAAGAGTTGCGCATAAACGCTCTGAAATGTGCCAGCTTATTTGGTTCTACCTATATATGTGAACAAACTTTTTCAATACTTAATAATAATAAAACCAAAAATAGAAACCGCCTTGCAAATGAAAGTTTGGAAGCAGTTTTACGTGTTGCTACAAGTAAATTTGAGCCAAATATAAAAAAGATTGTAAACACTATGCAGTGCCACGCTTCAAATTAATAAATTCCTTTTTAATTTTAATACATTATTATCAATTATTTATTGTCTTTAATTACCTACACTTCTGGCGGCCCGCCATCAGTTCATGATTTGCCCGAGTGGCCCCTAGTCTTAATAAGTCTGTGCATCTCTGGTTTAATTGGTGTTTCCGGAATTCAGGGGGGCACTGTTGGCCGTGCGCGGTCATTGTGAGGTGTATTAACATCTCGTCAACTCCGACCTTTTAGATCTAATATTCTGCTAGGACCTATTGTTCTGAAGGGACTAAAAGTGATAATGCCAGAATAATGTGTTGCGACATTGAGGTTATTTCCAATCGTGAAAACCTGAAAACGACTACTTCAAGAAAGAAGTAGAACTTCTGCGGCGACTAGTAGGTGAGGAGGAAGACATTCCGAAAGAACACGACAAATTATTAAATGATAAAGATAAGTTTCTCAAATCGAATAACTCTGCTTTGTCAAGTAATACTTGTAGCAATATCTTATTTTCAATAGATCACAAACAAAACAGTCCTGAACAAATGAAACAAATCGCACAACTAAATGTAAAATCAAACATCCGAGAAATATAATAAAAAAAGTTAAAGTTATTATGTATATGTAAGGAGGGTGGGTGGCCTCTAACCCACCCGCCAATCAGTAAAACATAAGCGAGGGTTTTATTTAAAAGTTGTAAAAATAAATAAACACAAAATAATTGCAATTTTTAGAGATTTATTCAAACAAATTTTGCAAATAATTGTTGATGATGTTTTACTCATTGGAGGGTGGGCTAGATGACAAACACCGACCCACCCTCATATACATATAAATTTCAATTACTGTCTCGCGGTTTGGAATAAAATTAATTACAAAACTTTTTGAGTAAAAAAGAAATTCAAAAGGTAACATTTTTGAGTGAGTAATTAATAAAATTTTAGGCATGATGGGTGGGCAGACTATTAGCTATATAATAGTTATTTAAGGTACAAGTGTAAAAAGTGATGCATTATTGCACGAACTGGCGTTTAAAAACACGAGCGAGGAACGAGCGAGTTTTTTTAAAGCCAGGAGTGCAATAAAAAAACTTTTTACACGTGTGCCTTACAAAATTTTATCTTCGGTCGTCAAGGATTTCAAAGAATATATTCTTATGAGTAATATTTTAATGTCATTTCAATAATTCAATTAATGAAAACATATTTTTTCTACTACCCTTTATAAAAAGACATTTTTTGTCACCGAATACTCCAGCGAAAATTTGAGTTCCGTCACTAGTGAGAGAAAATCCCATAACGCTAACTTTCGTCACTAGGGACGAAAGTTACCTACAAATTTTCACCTCCGTCTAGTTGCCTACTGTCACTATATCGTGTCATTATTAAACGTCAGTTTTTGAATTTGTACTGTTCGTAACTTCATCATATCATGATTTCCGATTCAGTAAGTGATTTAGATCTTTCCAATACTGCACCAGAAATAGTAAATCAAGCTGAGAAAACCTATGTGGATTTATTATCAGAAAAATCGAAAAAGAGGTATGAAGAAATATATGCAAAATTTATGGAATTTAAGACAGATAATCGCGTAAATTCATATTCACTGTGCTGTTTGCATATTTTGCAAAATTGTCGGAAAATTTGATATTTAAATCGTAAGTAATTTAAATATGATCTGTAGTTTTGTAATTTTTAATTCAAAATAAAGTATTTGTTTATATAGTAATAAAAGTTTGTTAGTATCATAGGTAAGGTAGTAGAAAAAGTATAGTGTTTAACTCGTCGAAAGCATTTTTTTAAGCTCGCGAACATTACCAAACTCGGCTTCGCCTCGTTTAGTAAACTGTTCTCTCGCTTAAAAAAATGTTACTTTCGTCACTCGTTGAACAATATACTATTACCCGCAGTGCACTAATGAAAGCGTTACTTAGCAACCAGTAAACGTTGCACAAATGTCGGCCGCCATTATTATTTATGGATAAAATGTTGCATTAAATGAAATCTTCAGATTTCTTAAATCTGCATTTCATTTGTATTATATATTTTATTTATAGTTTATTAGTTATTTATATCAAGTAATTTTTTTTCGTCGAAAATTTGTGCTATAATATATTCATCTGTCAAATTTGACATTTCTGTGCAATAAAAACAGTTTGACATTACCGTGCAATAAAAACGTAAAAAAGCACTAGTGCTTTAAAAAGTCACTTTTACAATGAAAAATGATGCAAAAAGCGTCTACTTTCTGTACGATCGTAGATAAAATTATTTATACCAACATCTTTATTTACAGAAAAAGGGAAATAAATTTACATGTTTTTAACAATATGACAATGATACAATATATATATTTTTTTTCTGTCAAACGGCTATCGACCCGCGGTCTTTCAGCCCGAAGTTAACTGTCTTACAAACGTCATGATTGCTAATGTCTAACGGAACTAACTGTCGGTTGTTCTTTAAACGTCATGATCACTAATGTCGTTGTGAAATGTAGAGATGAACTGATAAATGGTGATTTCAGGGTATTTGTATCGGGGTGTTATTAAAGGATTACGAGGGATACACATATGGTTAAGGATATCAATACAGACGTTGTTCAATAGGAGTTAGATTGGCTAATTGGTACAGGAGGGTGTTAGATGGATTATGTATGGGGTTAAGGGGATGTCTAATTTTTGTAAGCGTGCGAAGGGCTGATCGTTCCGAAAAGGATAGCGGCGTAGTCAAGAAGAGGTCGGCAGATCATTTTATAAATATGTACTGTTGTTTTCGTTGATATGCCTTGGTTCTTATATGTGAGTTATAAATGTCATAAACATAAATGTTTAAAGGAGCGGTGACAGGGGAGATCCTTGGGGAACACCTTGTTGAGGGACAAAGTGATAGGGTATTTCGGATTTTAACTCTTAGGATTCGATTGGATAGGAAGCTGTCAATTAGGTTAAGGAGATGGTGTGGGATATTAATGGAGTTACATTTAAACAGCAAACCTCGATGCCAAACTGAATCAAACGCTTTTCGAATGTCTAGTAGGGCAATTGCGGATTTTTGGCGTTCGAGGTGTGCTGTTTAGCAGTTAGAAGTGAGAATAGAAAGTGGTAAGGAAGTAGAACGATGTTCAAGGAAGCCAAATTGGTAAGGAGGGATATGATGTGAAATATGGGACATTAGTTTATTCTTAACTAATTTTTCAAACATTTTACCGAAGACTGGAAGCAGGGTGATTGGGCGATAACTTGACACGTCTAACGTGTCTTGTTCAGTTTTCGGAATACATGTGATAATACCCTGCTTCCACTCCTTGGGTATGATCTGGGAATGATATATGTAGTTAAATATTTTTAGGATATATTTGTGGATATTGTTAGGGAGGGATTTGAGGATAGCTCTAGGAACGTTGTCATAACCGGGGGCAGTGCTTTTACCTTTATATAGGCAGGTAAAATATTCTTCCTCATTTATATCGTCATCGGGAGGTTAAGGGATGTGGGTATTTTTAAAATTATCGTACCAAGAGTTTACCGTATTAAAAAAGTCATTGTCAAAGTCATTATTAACTGTCATGGTGTAGTTCCTGTCAAAATAGTCTGCAAAAGTATTTGCCATTAATTGTTCGTCCGTAATTAAAGATTGTGAAATTGGGTCTGGTATTTTCTTTAGAAGGTCAGTTTTCCTGTATTTAGTTAATTTTTTAATTTCGTCCCAATATTGTTTTCCTTGTTTGTCGTTAGTGTCCTTGCATGTCGTAGTCCATACGTCAGTCTTGTATTCTTTGATAAGTCTTTGTATCGTTTTATTTAGGCCATTAAATTTCTGTTTTAGTTCGCAGTTATCCGTCAATCGTAAGTCTCGGTACAGTTGTCTTTTGTATTTGATCAGTCTTAGAATAAAGTTTGGGAGAGGATATTTATATTCTTTTTTTGTATATGTAGGTGTGTGTTTTTTAACTGAGTCCGACAATTTATTAAGAAATAAAGGAATAGAGGATGGGTTTACTTGTGTGTGGGATGCGATGACGTCCGTTAGGTCTTTAGTCACTTTGTCAATGTCGCAGTCCTTGTATCTATATATAATTTTTGGAGGGTCTGGGATAGGAGGTTGTTGTAGGATTGAAAATTGAATAGATAGATGGTTTGAACAAAGATCAGGGATTAAGACTACAATTATTTATATAAAAGTTGTAAAATATAAATAAACACAATTGCTTTTATAGATTTACTCAAACAAATTTTCCAAATATATTTTGATGATGTTTTACTGATTGGAGGGTGGGATAGAGGCCACACCACCCACCCACCCTACATATACATATAAATTTCAATTACTGATAGTCTCGCGGTTTGGAATAAAATTAATTATAAAACTTTTTGACTAAAAAAGAAATTCAAAAGGTAAAATTTTTGAGTGAGTAATTAATAAAATTTTAGGCATGAAGGGTGGGCAGACTTTAAATCTAAATTAGATAATATTAGCTATATAATTTATCATTTATATTTAAACTAAAATTTTGATTTTGTTTTATTTTTTTTACATAAAGGGTTTGATTGTTTTTAGCAGCAAAATCATCAGCAATTAGTAATTAAAGTTATCATGTATATGTAGGGTGGGTGGGTGGCCTCTATCCTACCCTCCAATCAGTAAATCATAAGCGAGGGTTTTAATTAAAATTTAGAAAATGTAAAGGAACATAAAAAATGGTGATGTGGCCATCATAGTACTTTCCTTACATTTTTCTCGAAAGGTATGAGGTTTACGCAAAAAGGTTATTGTTAATTTGCAAAATAGATCAATTGAATATGTGGGAACTGTACATCAAAACTAATTTTTAGCTCTGATGTTCATTAATGACTTTCCGCAAACACTGCACATCTACAACTAAATGCATACACACTGTATAATAAAGGTTAATGAAACTTACTTGTTCTATATGTTTCGTAAACAAATTGTTAACATACTTTAATAACTGATTCATACCAAACTACAAACTGATTGATTGGCGATTTCGGTGAATACGTTTTTGCGGTTTGAATTAAATGCACGCGAGAGAAAGAGAGAGAGTGTACGACCGGCGCGGAACGTTAACGAGAAGGAGAGGAAAGGCAAGGCAAAGAGACGATGCGCGTCGATGCCAAACGCTCCGGCAGTCTGCTAGTGTCTGTCATAGTCTACGCGGCGGGCATGAGCACACAGTGTGCATCCGAGACTCAAATACCGATCAACAGAAACCCCATTCGGATTAAAACGAAACGCCGGGGTGTCAGTTAATTAATAACAGCCGTAGAAAAAATAAAACTCTTCAGGGAGCGGCGCGGCCATTTCGAAAAGCGCCGGCACGGACGGACCAACCCCCGCTTTCAATGCCGCAGTGTTTGTGTGTGCGTGTGTGAGTGCGCTCGTATCCGCTCCGGTCACAGGCGAAAAGGTAATGTGTTTATGTTTATGTGTGTGTGTGTGTGCATTCACTACTAACCACCCTTCCCTAAGATGATCTCGTGTTCTGCACCAGGACGTCGTTGCCCACGCGTTTTACTTATCGTCCACTTCCTTTTCCTCTCGTTTGTCCCCATTCACCAAACACTACGCGTTTTACAATCGATTCATAACCTCCATCTCTCTATTAGGTATTGAAAATTTATAAAAAACCACAATCAGCATAATATATTTAGTAAACGTCATCATTACATTCATTGTAATATTATACACAAACACTATTTGGAAATATTTACTTTAATTCAATACATTATATCTAAAATATATTATAATTCTATATTTAAATAATTTAATTTAATTTAAAAAACATAGTAAGCGTTTCCAATAAATAATTTATTATTATACATAAGATTTTTTTTTATATAATTCACTTAGACGTTATGTATACTAAACGTACTTGTTTAAGTTAGTGTTTTTTTTAAATTCTCCAGTATGATTCACTAGATGAAATGTTATTAGTAACATAATAATAAACGTTATCTTTGTAATAAATAATGGATGGTGAAGTAAAAACATTGTAAACTATTTTAATAAAATACATTTGCTATTAATAACTGAATTTTTAATCAATTATCTATTATTAGCATAATGTTTCATCAAGTGGTAAATGGGAAACAAATACAAGATACATTTACTATTACTCGTTTTAATATTTTAAATTATCAAGTAGGCTATGTAAAAAATTAAATTTATTAACACTGACTTTACTAAAGGTTTTTAGTACCTAATTACCAAATGTATGTTTAATACCTTAATATTGTATAATCTTTTAAAAGTATTTTCTGGATAAAATCTACGAAAGATATCAATATTGGCATTTAATAAATATTAAGTGTCCTCCTAAAATATAAATATCGTATGTTAATAAGATTATTGTATGATAAGGGTGAATTTCTAAAATAAGACGTTTATTTACTCACGAATAATTATTGATGACCAATTACTTAATTAATTAACTATTAGTAATTTAAATAAGCGAGATTTCAAATTGTTAAGTAGGCCGTGTAAAAAATGAAATTTATTAATATTGACTTTCCTTCTCGTTCGAGAGTATTTATTAATTCACATATATTATAAACATATTCTAAAAACTGACTCGTTCTATTAAAAATAGCAAAATAAGTTATTACTAGTAGTGAAAAGTGTGCCATGAAAATATAAACGCGCATTTGAAGAGTAGTTAAAAAGATTTTATTGATTGAAATTGGTGTAGTGGGTTAATCTAATACTAAACATATCAACTTTACTCACAAACACACAAATACACCAATCGATTGACCACTATTAACAACACCACTATTACTAGTAATTTAAATATTCAGCGCGCTGTTAGTTTAGTAGGCCGTGTAAAATATTAAACGCGGTTAAATTATCTCTCCTAATTCTTTAATATCCGTTTATTTATATTATTTTAAGTACTTGTTCGGCATAATAATAATATATTGTCTTTAATGAATAAAGAAAAAAGTAGTTAATGTATTAATAATAATAATAATGTTTATTTGATGTAACGAACAAAATGTTTTACATAAGTCAAAAACATGAACCAAGGTAACTATAAATAGTGTTATTGTACAACATTGAGGCACATACCACTATACTATACTACTTACATTAAATTTTTTAAATGATACGTTTTATGCATACTTACAATAACGACCTAATTAGAGAATGAGATTTATTGGCATGCCTTAAATTAATAATAAATACTATATTTAAAATAGCAAAATTGTATAAGTAGATTATAAATAACAAATTTGTAAATAATACAATCACAAATAAATAATAGCAGTAGGAGAGCTTGTTACTTTAAAGATTCGCCCACGCCACTCTAAAGCACCATTAAACAAAATATAATTTCTTTTACTGTTTTTCTGTAACTGGTAACATTTAAGAAGCGATTATTTTAGAACTGTATTATAAATTTCAACTGCTTTTATCCAATAAGTTTTAGACTGTTGTGGAGCTTTTTATTTTATGCAAAAGGTTTCAAACTATTTAATTGACTAAAAACAATTGAATACTGGACAAAAAACAATGAAATATTAAAAAATAACGGAAAAAATAGTTTCTTTAACTGTTTTCAATTACCTTGGAATTGTTTTCTATTTTTCCAAGTTTTTTTAAACAAATAATATTTAGGAACCGATTATTTTGAACACGGATTTTTCAACTGTTTTTTTGTAGTTTTTGATTGCTTTAGATTGTTTAATTTTTTGCATAATTTGACGAATAAAGCACTAATAAATCTTTTTTCACAATTTTATTTGATTTACCAAATGTACATTTCGGACATAAAGTGACCATTATCAATGGATTAGCATTATTTCAAACTATTTAATTGACTAAAAACAATTAAATATTGGAAGAAAAACAATTGAACGTTAAAAAATAACCATAAAAAACAGCATTTTTCAACTGTTTTCAATTACTTCAGATGTTTTAAATGTTTCTGTAATGTCCATCTGTTTTTTGAAACAAATAATACTTAAAAACCGATTATTTAGAACTTAGATTTTCCAATTTATTTGTAGCGTTTTGCATAAGTTTTTGACTATTGTGGAGCTTTCAACTGCTTTTCCTAACAGATTTCAAACAATTTAATTAACTAAAAACAATTGAAAATGGAAAAGAAACAATTAACCGTTAAAAAATAAACAGAAAAACCAAGTGTTAGAACTTAGATTTTTCAACTGGTTGTTTTGTAGTTTTTAATCCTGTTTTGAACCGTCGAAATTGACATTTTTATTCATAAAAGTTATTATTATTGTCTGAACTCTCAAAATTGGCATTTTTTGCTATAAAATAAAAATTGATAGTTTAATTATCAAAATGATATTCTCTACTGTCAAATTGATATTTATAATCGTCCAAATTGGAATTTTATTTGGAAAAATTATTCATGACTATTAAATTATTATTGACTAAATTGACATTTTTCAGTAATTTTATATTTTCAAAATTGCTACAATCAAAAGATATCCTTTTTAGATAGAAAAAGTTGTCTTGTATTTATTTCTCATTTTTCACTTTTTCTTTTGTCAACGGATTATTCCAAGAAAAAAATGGCCATTTTTTGATTATACAAATTTTGAGAATAAACCTTATTTTTTTAATTTTAACTTAATTTAATTGACTAAAAACAATTAAAAATGGAAAAGAAACAATTAAACTTAAAAAATAAATCATCCATTCTAAAAATTAGATTTTTCAACTGTTTTTTTGTGTAGTTTTTATTTGCTTTAAGTTTTCAATTGTGACTTTTTACGTTCCAATTGTCTAATAAAAACAAATAAATAAGAAAAAACAATCAAATGATAAAAAGTTGAACAGAAAAAAAATACATTCTGTAAGAAATAACATTTAAGTAGAGATTATTTATAAATGCTTTAGAATGTTCAACTGATTTTTTATTCAACGGTTTCTAGCTGTACTTTTTGTACTTTCCAGAAACAAATAAAAACTGGAACAAAGAAACCAATTGAATGTTATAAGAGTAAACCAGAAATTATTTTTGTAACAAGTTATTTCGAAAAAGTTGACTGTCAAAATTGTCATTTTCTATTTTTTAATGGCCCTTTTCTAAAATCAACATTGGCATCTTTAATTACAAAAAGTTCTACTGCCATAATAATTAATTTATACCATAGATATTTTCACTGTGAATTTAAGCCATTTTTTTTAAATTTCTAGAATAAAAAACTACCTTTTTTAGTTGCAAAAGTTGTTACTTTCTATTGTAGATGGATTATTTTAAGAAAATTAAATGAAATCTTTGAAAAATGCCATTTTTATGATTATAAAATTTTTGAGAATGAGAATTGACGATTTCATTTGTCAAAAATGACAGTTTTAGTTGTTGGAATTATAATTTCCTATATTTATTTATTATATTACGAATATTAGCATTTCTAATTGTTCAAAATGACATTTTTATTGGTTTTAATTAATTTATTTCATTTAGACAATGAAAGAAATTAATTTAAACAATTTTGACAGTCAAAAATTACAATTTTTGACTGTTAAAATTATTATTTTAAGAAATAAATTTCCAACTGAATTAGTCAAAAATGATTTTTATTTTTAGTTGTAAATATTATCATATTCTTTTGACAAATTAATTTCCATTTTTTTTATTAAAATTGGCGTTTTGGATCAAAGAAAATAGCAAGTTTAACCATTAAAATTATTGAAAAAATTGACTGTCAAAATTGTCATTTTCTTTTTTTAATGATCCATTTCTAAAATCAAAATTGGCTTCTTTAGTTACAAAAAAATTTTACTGTCACATTTTTTACTGCCAAATTTGTTGATTTTATTATGAAAAATGTAGATTTTCAAAAATGTCAATTTTTATTATCAAAATTATCTCTCTACTTAATTATTATAAGCATATTCAGTTGTGAAATTGTTTATTTCTAAAATTGATGATTTGAACCTTCGAAATTGACATTTGTATTCATAAAAATGATTCTTATTGTCTATACTACCAAAATTGGCATTTATCATATGTGCTATAAAAAACAAAATAAAAATTGATTGTTTAATTATTAAAATGTTTTACTCTACTTCCAAACTGATATGTATTTTCAATCGTCCAAATTGGGATTTTATTTGGCAAAATTATTATTGATAAAATTGACAATTTTCAGTATGAATTTAGGTTATAATTTATTTTCAAAATTACTACAATCAGAAGAATGCCATTTTTAGTTGCAAAAATTGTCATTTTCTTTTGCCAATGGATTATTTCAAGAACGAAAAATGACAATTTTTGGAACTAAAAATGGCATTTTTTTATTGTACACATTTTGAGAATAAAAATTGACAATTTAACTCGTCAAAAATGTCTTCACTAATAAAATTGATATTTTAATTATCAAAATGATATTCTCTACAGTAAAATTGATATTTTTAATCATCGCAATTGGGATATTATTTGTCAATATTATTCCTGTTTGTTATTGACAAAATTTACATTTTTCAGTATGAATTTAGGTTATTTATTATTTTCAAAATGACTACAATTAAAAGAATGCATTTTTTAGTTGTGAAAAAATTGCCACTGTCTTTTGTCAATGGATTATTTCAAAGAAAATGAAAAATGATAATGTTTGTAACTAAAACTGCCATTTTTGAGTATACAATTTTGAGAATAAAAATTGACAGTTTACCTTGTCAAGAATTTCTCTCCTATTAAAATTGATATTTAAATATTATCGTTTCTTAGAAATTAATTGTTACAAAACAGTTGAAAAACTATTGCAGCAAACCATTACAAAAACAGTTATTACAAAACAGTTTAAAATATTAATAAAATTCTACACAATCTTTACTTAAATTTTTTACAAAAAAAAAGTTGAAGAATGTATTTTTTTGTCTATTGTGTTATCATTAATTTATTTTCCATTCATTAATTTGTTTTTTTTGTTTTGATGTTGAAAGTTATAATGGACTTCTTATTGTTGCGGTTACTTGTTGGAAAAATAATTGCTTTCTTAAATGATACTTTTTTTCGTTTTTTTTTATTATTGTTCATAGACAATTAAACCGATGCAAAAACAGTTGAAAATTCCCACACAGTTTAAAGCCAGATTAGTTTTAATACATTTCTTTGTTACAAACAGTTGAAAAGTGAATACGGTTTAATTCAATGTTTATTTATTTTTTATTTTCATTGTTTTTGGAAAAACCTAGGAATTTGTTGCAGAAAACACTTGGTTATACCAACACAGTTCTAATTACTTTTTTTGTTTCATTTTTTAACAATCAATTGTTTTTTTTCTATTTTCAATTGTTTTTAGTTAATTTAACAGTTTAAACGTTGTTGGCGAAAACAAATGCAAATTTAAAATCGTTAAAAACGTATTACAAAAAGGAATTGAAACTTCTAATACTATATGTCAGCAATGTATTTTTTGTATAAAGTGGCTTACGTGGAAATAAAGAATTGAATTGAATTGAATTATATATTACAAAAATCAAACAGTAACTTATTTTATCTACGATCGTACAGAAAGTAGACGCTTTTTGCATCATTTTTCATTGTAAAAGTGACTTTTTAAAGCACTAGTGCTTTTTTACGTTTTTATTGCACGGTAATGTCAAACTGTTTTTATTACACAGAAATGTCAAATTTGACAGATAATTGAAAAGCACAAATTTTCGACGAAAAACTTATTTTTTTTATTAATTGATACAAATAACTTATAAACTATAAATAAAATATATAATACAAACGAAATGGCAGATTTAGAAACTCCGAAGATTTCATTTAATGCAAGTCGAAGCGATTACAATAAAGCGATCATTTTTTCCATAAATAATAATGGCGGACGACATTTGTGCAACTTGTTTAATGGTTGCTAAGTAACGCTTTCATTAGTGCACTGCGGGTAAAATATGTTTTCATTAATTGAATTATTGAAATGACATTAAAATATTACTCATATGGATATATTCTTTGAAATCCTTTACGATCGAAGATAAAATTTTGTAAGGCACACGTGTAAAAAGTTTCTTTATTGCACTCCTGGCTTTAACTTTTTACACTTGTACCTTAAATAACTATTAATTAAAAAAGCCAATTTTATAGTACAGAAAATAAGAATCTATTTATTGAACAAAAATGTTAATTTGGACGTTTCTAAATACCAATTTTGATGGCTAAAAGGAATTGTTTTAATAATAGAGAGGGACATTTTTTACTGTTAGAAATAAACAATTTCACAACTAAATACGTCAATAATTATAGAAGAGGGATACTTTTGATAATAAAAATTGACATTTTTGAAAGTTCCCAAATCTTACATTTTGATAATAAAATCGACATGAAATAACAATTTTGGTTGAAGAAAATGTGTCAGTGGAATTTTTTTGCAACCAAGAATGCCAATTTTGGCTTTAGATCATTAAAAAAAGAAAATGACAATTTTGACAGTCATTTTTGTCAATAATAATTTTAATGATTTAAACATTTTTTGCTCCAAAACGTCAATTAAATGAATGGACATTTTTACAACTAAAAATAGTATCAATTTTGATAGTAGAGACAATTTTGACCAGTTAAGTTCTCAATTTATTTCTTAAAATAATAATTTTGACAGTCAAAAATTTTAATTTCTGAAAATAAGTAATTGTGGAGGCTTTCACTTCGTGATACATTCTGATAAATTCAAAATAAATAAACAATTAACTTTGTTGGTATCACTTTTTATTATATATTATATTTATATATTTATAAAAAGTGATACCAACAAAGTTAATTGTTTATTTATTTTTAATTTTAATTTCTGTCAAAAATAGTTCAAATTAATTTTTTTCATTGCCTAAATGAAAGAAATTAATTTAAACAAATAAAAATGCCATTTTGAACAATTTCAAATGTTAATTTTGATAATATAATTTTTTTAACAAATAAATAATAGGAAATGATCATTCTTAGAAGTAAAAATGTCATTTTTTTTACAAGAGAAACCGTCTATTTTTATTCTCCAAATTTTTATAAGCCAAAAATAGCATTTTCAAAAAATTAATATAAAATTATTTATTTACAATAGAAAATAACAACTTTTGCAACAAAATAGGCTGTTTTTTTTGATTCTAGAAATTTTGAAAATAAAACATGGCTTAAATTCACAGTGAAAATATCTATCATGATGGTATAAATTAATTATTATGTCGGTAGAAATTTTTACAATTAAAGAGGCCAATATTGATTTTAGAAAGAGACGGTTTAAAAAAGAAAAATTACAATTTTGATAGTCAACTTTTTCGATAATAACTTGTTACAGAAACAGATAAAAAAATAATTTCTGGTTTAATCCTTTAACATTCAATTGTTTTTTTGTTTCAGTTTTTATTTGTTTCTGGAAAGTATAAAAAGTACAGAATAAAAAAACAGCAGAACATTCTAAAACATTTATAAATAATCTCTACTTAAATGTTATTTCTTACAGAATGTATTTGTTTCTGTTCAACTTTTTATCATTTGATTGTTTTTTTCTTGTTTCTTTGTTTTTATTAGACAATTAGAACGTAAAAAGTCACAATTAAAAACTTAAAGCAATGAAAAACTACACAAAAAAACAGTTGAAAAATCTAAGTTCTAGAATGGTTCAATTATTTTTTAACGTTTAATTGTTTTTTTCCATTTTTAATGGTTTTTAGACAATTAAATTAAGTTAAAATTAAAAAATTAAAGTTAAATTGTCAATTCTCAAAATTTGTATAATCAAAACACGGCAATTTTTTAGTTCCAAAAATTGTCATTTTCCATTCTTGGAATAATCCGTTGACAAAAGAAAAAAGTGAAAAATGAGAAACAAATACAAGACAACCTTTTCTATCTAAAATGGCAATCTTTTGATTGTAGCAATTTTGAAAATATAAAATTACTTAAACACACAGTGAAAAATGTCAATTTTGACAAATAAAATTAAAATTTGGACGATTATAAACATCAATTTGACAGTAGAAAATATTATTTTGATAATTAAACTATCAATTTTTATTTTATAGCAAAAAAAATGCCAATTTTGATAGTACAGACAATTATAATAACTTTTATGAATAAAAATGTCAATTTCGACGGTTCAAAACACAATTAAAAACTACAAAACAACCAGTTGAAAAATCTAAGTTCTAACACTTTGTTTTTCTCTTTATTTTTTAAGGTTTATTTGTTTCTTTTCCGTTTTCAACTGTTTTTAGTTCATTAAATTGTTTGAAATCTGTTACGAAAAGCAGTTGAAAGCTTCACAATAGTCAAAAACTTATGCAAAACGCTACAAATAAATTGGAAAATCTAAGTTCTAAATAATCGGTTCTTAAGTATTATTTGTTTCAAAAACCAGATGGAAATTGCAGAAACAGTTAAAACATCTGAAGTAATTGAAAACAGTTGAAATAAAACGTTCAATTGTATTTCTTCCAATATTTAATTGTTTTTAGTCAATTAAATAGTTTGAAACCTGTTGCGAAGACAGTTGAAAGTTCCACAACTGATAAAAACTTGCAATGCAAAATAATAAAAAAATCTAAAGCAATCAAAAACTACAAAAATACAGTTGAAAAATTCGAGTTCAAAATAATCGGTTTCTAAATATTATTTGTTTAAAAAAAAATGGAAAATGCAGAAAACAATTACAAATTCCAAAGTAATTGAAAACAGTTGAAAACACTATTTTTTTTGTTTATTTTAATTTTTAACATTTCATTGTTTTTTGTCCAGTATTCAATTGTTTTTAGTCAATTAAATAGTTTGAAACCTTTTGCATGAAATATTTGTAAGCTCCACAACAGTCAAAAACTTATTGGATACAAATAGTTGAAATTTATAATACAGTTCTAGATAATCGCTTCTTAAATGTTACCAGTTACAGAAAAACAGTAAAGGAAATTATATTTTGGTTTAATTTTCGAACATTCAGTTGTTTTATTGTTTTCAGGCAAGTAAACAGTCATATACTTTTGAAAAAAACAACATTTAAAATATTTAAATAAATGCTACTTAAATGGTAAAAAGAAAAAGTTAATTCTAACACAATTCTTGTTTTATTAATACAGTACAAAAGTATTATTTCTGTTTATTTACTTTTTTATTGATATTATTATTCCTTATTTGTATTTTTCAATCTTTTTTGGGTAATTAAATAGTTAAAAACTTGCTACAAAAAACAGTTGATACTACAGTTCTAAATAATCGTTTCGCTTTATTGTAAAAACTCGTTTGCTTATTTCTTTTTAACATTCATTTGTTTTCGGCATTTAAATTTTTTTTTTTCAATTAGAAATTTGTTGTTGAATACAGTTTTAAATAATGACATTTTAAATAACAGTTGATTTAAAAAAAAACATAATTCTAAATATCATCGTTTCTTGGAAGTTACTTGTTACTAAAAACAGTTGAAAAAACTATGGCAGCAAGCCGTTAAAAAAACAGTTGAAAACCTATTACAAAAACAGTTAAAAATATTAATATAATTCTACACAATCTTTACTTAATTTTTTTACAAAAAAAAGTTGAATGTATTTTTTTTGTCTGTTGTGTTATAATTAATTTTTTATTCATTAATTTGGTCTTTTTGTTAAAGACAGTTTAAAGTTATAATGGACTTCTTATTGTTGTGGTTAGGAATTTGTTTCAGAAAATACTTGGATATCCCAAAACAGTTCTAATTACTTTTTTTGTTTCATTTTTTAACAATCAATTGTTTTTTTCTATTATCAATTGTTTTTAGTTAATTTAACAGTTTAAACGTTGTTGGAGAAAACAAATGAAAATTTAAAATCGTTAAAAACGCATTACAAAAAGGAATTGAAATTTCTAATACTAATATGTTATATATTACCAAAAACAAACAGTAACTTATTTTTCTGTACATGTTTCTAACATTTAATGATTGAGAAAATAATAATTTTATGTATTCTAAAATGGTTCTAAATATTCAATCCTGAAATATTACTTGTTTTTAAAAAATGTTGAAAATAACCACGAAAACTGAACATTTTTCTTTCTGGGTGTTACTTTTGAGCTCCAGTATAAATACAATTGTCATTCTGCAGATGAAATTGAAAAATGATATTTGACAAATAACACAAAATATATAACAAAAAATGGCAATTGTTCAATTCTTTGAAGTCATTTGACAAAACAGTAAATAGTTGGCGGTTGATAATAATGGCAATTGTTTAATTGCATTTTAAAGTCTTTTGACAAATGAAAATGATAAAATTACAATTGGAAAATGAGACAATATTTATATTAATATATGGTATCAATTGAATTATGAATTATCTTGAATGATGATAAATGATGAATGATTGGAAATGCCACATTGCCAAAAAGTAATCGATCAGATATCTTTCTCTCTAATTTGGTAATTTTATAGCTTTTATTTTCTTTATATTAATAAATATTTCAGCTGATAGGTTGATATTAATCAACAGAAATTATTTTATATTTTATGTAATATACAACCTTTTAGCTGAAACTGAAATTCATTTAAGTTTGTTACTTTTATGTTGCGCAAAAGTTGGAAGTCTTCATCCGACACGGAAACAAAAGGAACAAAAGACGTCCGCCCGTCTACGAACACAGATGGCGCAACCGTGGAACGGAATTTGAATGGACGTGGAAAATCGCGGACGTGCGATAACGGTGTATTCGGTCCATCATCATCATCATCATCATCACCGTCTTCGTTTGAAAACCGACGCTGGTTTGGCACAGTATCGAGAGTCGGTTTAAATTTAGACGACCGATCGGGACCGTTAAAAATCAACGCAAACTCGTAATACTTAATTAGTTTTCAACAGCCAGTGACCTGGATTTCACTATTATTTTATTCACCAAAGTAATTTGATCTCACATAATATTTGTTTTGAAACAGTTGAAATTTTACAATAAAAACAATTGAAAACTAAATTAAAGAAAATCAACAATACGAAATTAGTTGATTTTCTTAGACAATTAAAAGATAAATATGAAAAAAAATGTTGACAAACAGGTGAACATTAGAAATGCTCCAAACAGTTGTATGTTACAAGAAAAACAAATGAAAACTTTCTTTGATTATTTTAAATAGTTAAAGATGCACAAAGCGTTATTGAAAAAGTCGAAGTGTTTAAAAAACAGTTCAGCTTCTGTTGAGATTTTACAATAACAAAAAAATATTTGGAAACTTAAATTTTTGTTGTTTTTAATATTTGAAATATAACTAAAAAAGAATTTAAAAAGTTATAAAATCCTTTCAAAACGTTTTCTTGGAAACAGTTAAAATTTAACAATAAAAACAATTCATATAAATAAAAAAAAACACTGGAAATACTCTCAACGAAGAAATCATTTATTTAAGCAATTAAAAAATTTTAAAAAAGAAAAATTGACGAAAAAATATGTAAAAAAAAACGCTTAAAACGATTTAAAATTGTATTAAGTACTTGAAATTCAATTTTTAGAAAATAGTTTTAAATTTGTTTCAAATAGTTATAATAACAACAAGATTGTAACGTGATTCTAATTTGTTACAAATAGTAACCAAAAAACATTATTTAACAACTGTAAACTAATTTTCCTATAACTTATTTTTTTATAATTGTAAAGCACTAACATTTTATTGCTTCAGTTATCATTTCGATTAAATATCATAAAACATATCTATTTATATCAGAGCAATTAATGAATTGTTAATTAAATGTTTACGCGGTGTATAAACAAATCGCCTCGGGAAATGTTTAACAACGGCCGTGACTTCTGCGTAGTGATAATTAGACCGGTTTTCGGACAGCATAATTCGAACAATTAAATTCGTTTCGGTGTTTTAGCGGTAACGTTTCGTAGAAGAGTGAAATTAAAACAATAACGTATCTGAATACAAAACAAATTAAACGCAACGCGGATAATGTGTCGATTACACAGGCAGTTTATCACGTTATCGTTTTAAAAATACTTTTGTTGTGATTGTAGTTCGTTATACGGAACAATTTTTATAAATCTATTTGATTTTATTAAGTTAAAAGTCAATGTTATATATAATTATATTATATGTTATAACCTTGATATGAAAAATTACGTTTTTTATATTGAAATATTTCTTCATTAGGTAAGTAATCAATTAATTATTATCTTTATTAATTTTCTAGAGATTTAACAAGGGTGAATTTTAGAAATAATTAACGGTTCCTTTTTTTACAACAATTTTATTTGAGTACTTAATTATTTTATAATTGGGTATTTTACTTTTCGTAAAATTCAACTTAAAAAAAAAACATGTTAATTAGTAATTAGTTAATTAATCCTTTACCTGATGTCCAAAGTAAAGTGTTTGGAGAGAAAAATAAAATTAAAAAAAAACGCATTCTACTTCACCAACAAAAAAACAAAAACAGGTTTGCCATGATATAACGAAGGATTTCCTATTAATTATAATTTCAGTCTTGTGTTTGACGCAAGAATTGTTTACTATTAAAAAGTTTACTTAAGACTTGAAGTGTTTAGTGTAGTCCTGAACGTATATCTCGTTCAAATTGCACTAGATCTATTTTAATCCTTAAAATCTAACCTTTTGGCATTTACATTTTCATGGCACACTTATTTTTTCTTAGGTAGTATTATGGATTATTCACAATTTTCTATGTATATACGTCTTAACTATACTAATAGATTTATATTAAAAATAATATAAATAAATTGATACTTTTAAATAATTACGAAAGCCAATGTTAACACATTCAACACTTTAAATAATTACATGGCCTTCTACCCAATACACCAGCTAGTATATTCAAACTAGTTAATAGTTAGTAGTGATTGTTTATCTATTGTTAGGACATTTACATTATCATACTACACTTATAATGTTGGTTTTTTTTATCGTTACAGTTGGGCATCAGCAGAATTTACTACTTCGGGGTACGAGTAGTACCTAGCATGTGCTCATCTCGTTTAGTCTAAATTATAGATGAATATTATTTATATTACTTTTGTATGTGTTGGGTTTTTTGCACAGATAAATAAATAAATAATTGTAAATAAATAAATACGTTTAAAAACATTACAATATACAAAATAATAATTGAGATATTACAAACCAAACAATAATAATGTTTATTTGGTTAAAAAAAAACAAACGTTGTGCACAAGTCTACAACAATAACATAAATAAACGATATGTTTGAATAAATATTTAAATTGTACGTACATACATTACATAAACCTATTCAATGAATGTAATTAGTTATTCCAAACAAACTCAACACTACTGCTCAAAAGAAAATATTAAATTTATACAACGTGTGTTTTTTTCTTAGATGATCTCTATGGAGATCTCCAAAACTATAAGCTTAATTGGAGAAAAAGGTGTTTAAAAATTTTCTACTGTTTTTGGTATTAAAAAAATGAACTGTCAACAGTATAATTGTCTAAAAAAACTAAAAATAAAAACAATTATAATATTTTCAACTGTTTTTATAACAATTTTCTAATTATTTAATTGCCTAAAACAATTGAAACATTAAAAAAAAACAATTGAATATTTTAACTCTCCTTGGCTACAGGTTTTTATGTCAATAACAAAATCAGAAAAAAAAAAGTTTTATGTAACAAGTACAATTAAGAAGCGATTATTTAGAACTGTATTTCTAACCTAAAATTAATTTTTAAATATCACAAAAACAAAAAAATTAACTAATTTAACAGAAAAAAATAGCCTTTTTCTTTTTGTAAGAAGTAACATTAAAGAAGCAATTATTTAGAACTGTATAGTAATTTGAGAGTTTTTGTTTAGTATTAAAGTTTCAACTGTTACTAAAAGTAATTAAAAATGGATACCAAAAGATAAGTAATTTGCTGTAAATTGAATTTTCCGTTAATAAATAAATAAAAATATATACAATTGTTTGACACAGTAAAACTACAAATGAATGATGCATTGAACAGAAAAAGTATTTTATTTGCAACTATTTTGTGTAACTAGTTTTTCCGAGGACTGAAAATAATTGAAAATGAAAAAAATAAACAATTTAAAAAAAATAAACAGAAAGGAGGAGTTTTTAACTGTTTCAATTACTTTAGATTTTTTAACTTTTCCGAACCTAAATCAATATTGCTTTTCCAAGTGGTATAGTACCGAATTAATTACGAAAGTTCATCTTAAAAATATAAACAATTTGGTCAACTTTTAGCGCGTGCGTGCTGAATGTAAATTTTTACCATCTTGCTATCAGACTTATATTTAATCTATTAAAAATCGCACACGGACAGATACACGCACATTTTGGAAATTCGTTAATTCTAGTAGATCTGATAGCTCTAATTTTAATGATAATGGCATTATTATTAGTGATCGTCAAAGTATTGCCAACTTATTTGCAAAAGTTTTGGGTTCTGTGTTTAATAGTTACATCGTGTTCTCCACAATTAATTTCAACAATCTTACGTGAGATATTAGATCTAAATTATGGATTGCCGACTATGATTCTCAGAGAATGCGCATTTCCTCTCAGTAGATCCATCTTTCTTCTATTCAGGCAATAGGAGTCTTCGCATGGTACTGGAAGAACCTATTCATAAGAGAGCGTTTTCTTATTCATATCTCCCAACCAGCACGGATTCATACTTGCTAGGTCAACAATAAGCATCCTTGCTTCATTCTCCCAATATGTTTCTGAAATGATGAATGACAGAGCAGATAGATGTGGTATATACGGACCTTTCCTGTGCCTTTGATACTCTTTGATACAAAATATATTGCTTATAAAACTTTTTGACCTTGGTGCTGCTGTAAAACTATATCTAGCGGGTTGCCAAACCTACGTAGTTTACAAAGAAACTCACTCTTATAAATTTTTAATGGCCTCTGGTGTTCCACAGGGTTCAAATTTAGGACCTCTACTTTTTATTATTTTTATTAATTCTTTGCTGGACTCCTTAAACTGTCAAGTGTTAGCGTATGCAGATGACTTGAAATTCTCTTCAAATATCGCATCTTTAAGTGACTCCATATCTCTGCAGCAAAATATAGATAAAATTAATACTTCCGCTGCTACATTATTGATTATATATACTGACAGATAAAAACTCATCCATTCAGTAATCATAGTACTCTTGAAAATGATAAGTAAATGTTGAATAATGTGTCAGGAAACTGATAAATTAATTGTGGAAAAAAACAAGTCTAATTTACAAATCCACCCCTGTGAAATATAGATAAATTTGTATCGTGGCGTGAAAGAAATAATCTTTCTCTCAATGTTGATAAGTGCTGCTTTATATCATTTTCCAGGATCAATAAGTATCTAACATAATATATAATGAATAGTTACGAACTCCAACCATGCAGTGAATTAAGGATTTTGGCATTTTGTTCATATTAGAGTAAATTTTTACAAAACATGTAAATATTGCAATATCTGCTTTCATCATTTTGGGATTAATTATACGAATCTGAGAGATATACATCTAAAAATCCAGGTGCTTTGCTTAAGTTATTAGCAAAATTTAATATGAGTGTCTCATTCGGTATTTATTTTACCTTAGTCAAAACATTCCGCTAGATCGTATACAGCGTAGATTTTTAAAGTCGTTCAGAATAGATGGCGTATATCTTGAACGTTGTGTTAATCAAATCTTGTTCCTACAAAGACATGGTATGACTTCACTGGCCAACAGAAGAAAAGAGCATATGGCCAAGCTCCTTTGGAAGTTAATCCACAATAAAGTTGGTGCTTCATTTTTATTGGCAAGAATAAACGTCTATGTGCATTCGATTAAATTCTAGGCATAGTAATACAATACCCTTATCAAAAACTTAACCCTGAAACGCAAGTGCGAATCCATATCTGAACATGGTCCAAGTTGAACGACATCGACTACGAGAATGTCATCATCAAGAACGAAATCATATTCCACGAGGATAATGACCACCCCGAATTCTGCGAGGTTGAAGAACAAGAAATTAACACAACCAAGGCTTCAACGTCCGATGTTAAGAATCAACAATTGGTATCTCTGACCGTCGACACAAAATCCAGAAAGATTTTGATTAAAAATGCCTCTCTAGTTGAATAGGAGGAATTGAAGGTGATTTGCGTTCCACAGAGTAGAGTCAAAATTGCTGTTAATGAGAAACATGATCAACGAACACTTCAACATAGACGCTTTTGTGCCGATATCTGTTTTGTTCATAAAGTATTATGTGGTAACATTAAATCTGCCCAAATTTTATCGAAAATCGGCATCCATGTGCCAGCAAGACAACTACGGTGCAATGAAGTATTTTCAGTACCTTGTAAAAAGACTGACTATGCCAAATATTTTGGTATTTCTCGCTTAGTCTACAATAGCAACATGGTGGATGTCGATTTTAACTACATTACTTTTAATAACTTGCGTAAGATTGCCCTTAACATCCAGATTTGAGAGAATTTAGGATAGCAGTTCTAAGGGGCTACAAAAATTCATCACATGTAGTGTATAAAGCCAATCGTTTTCTCTATGTAATTACAAGGAATACATCTTATCGCATATATTTACGATGAACACACAGAATAGTAGGTAATCACTTTGCAGTTTATAAAACCCGGAGTAGTTGTACAAAAGGATTGTCTCCAAAGTCTTCAGCGAGCCCCAATTCCCGTAATGTGTAGGAATGCGATGGCACACTATGAAGATACATTTTTTGATCATATATACAGTGCGCGTTCAATGTTTAGTTCAGTGTTTATAATGTATATCTATGCAAATATTGATTTATATTTATATTTTTTTGTTTATTGGGTTTCCTGTTGGGTAAACTCAAAAACATATTTCTATATGACAACATGGCTTCCTGGTCGACCGAGTTCAACAAATTTTTACTTTCCCTATATAGTATATATAGGGGAAGTATTGTTTTCGTGCAGGAAAATGTCTGTGGGCGCTGTATCTCAAAAACCAATGATCCGATTGAGATGAAACTTTAAACTTCAGGTTTTATCGTTAAAAACTGGAACTGAAAAGCTTTTGACAAACATTCATAAACAGAAAGTGGATGTTTACTCGAAGCGTTTTATTAATTTTTCTCGATATTTTTCCAAATTTGAAAAATATTACATAACTTTTCAAACAAAGGTTAAAGGGAATGAGAAACTGAAGAAATTTTATTAAGACACCTTTTTCGTAAAATTCTTAATTTGTTAGAAAAAAATTTAACTTTAGAATTTTTCAGAAAAATTTTTAAATTTTTCTTTAATGATTCTTGAAATTTTAGTAATTTCTCCTCCACACTATTAGTTTTTATTACAACTTCCTTTCCAAAGAATTTTCGTCGAAAATTTTAGAAATTTTTACAAGTTTAAAAGTTTTATTCAAGAGTTTCAAAATATTTCAGAAAGTCATTATTTATATTTATTTATAGACATTTCTTCGTGGTTTTTATACAATATTTTGTTCAAGTTTTTCTATTAGAAAAGTTTTTTCTAATTTTCTATAATTTTCTCAGATGAATTTTTCACAAGATTTCATTTTAGATTTATAAAACTTTTTTAAGGATTCTAGAATTGTACAGTAATTTCTCTTTCTTATCTAATAAATAAATAGATATTTCCAGAAGATTTTATTTCAGATTTATAGATTTTTCAGAAAGTTCTTCAAGATTTTGTATAACTTTACAATTTATTAGGATTTTTTTTTCTAAATTCAGAACTTACTTAGAGGCTTCTGGAAGATTCAGTAATTTCTTCTCCATATTTTCAGTTTTTTGCATCTTCCTTTCCAAAGAATTTGGATCGGGGATTCTAGAGTTTTTCGCAAATTTTCCTTGTAGATTTGTAGGACTTTTTTGGAGGATGCTAAAAGTTTACAGTAATTTCTTCTTCATATTTACAGAATTTTTAGAAAGTTCGTTTCAATATTTATAGAATTTTGTTTGTGGCTGTTTCCAATAATTTCTCTTCCAGATTTTAATATTGTCTTATAAATTGCAAAGATTTCCTTCAGGGCTTAAAAAGTAAAAAAAAATCTTTTCTAGAACTTTAGACTTTTTTCGAGGGTTCAGAAATTTCCACTAACTTTTAATCAGATTTGGAGGCTCTAGATTTTTCTAGAAATTCTGTTCCAGAAATCAAGACTCTTTTAAGTCATTTCTCCTCCAGATATCAAGTTTTTTAGCTGTCTTTTAAATTGCGAAGTTTTTAGAATTAAAAACAATTTCTAGAAATGTAGATTTTTGTATAGAATTTAGAAAATTTTATTCAGATTTGGAGGCTCTAGATTTTTCTAGAAAATCTGTTCCAGAAATTAAGATTATTTTAAGTCATTTCTCCTCCAGATATCAAGTTTTTAAGCTGTCTTTTAAATTGCGAAGTTTTTAGAATTAAAAAAATTTCTAGAAATGTAGATTTTTGTATAGAATTTAGAAAATTTCCATTTAAATTAAGGCTTTTTTAGAAACTTTGTTTCTAAAAATCTAGACTTTTTTTCGAGAGCTCAGGAAATTTGTGGTAATTTCTTCTCGACATTTCAAGAGTTTTTTCAACTTGTCTTCTAAATCCCAAAGATTTTCATTGAGGCTCTAGAATTTTTAGAATATTCTTCTAGAAATCTAGATTATTTTTTCGAGGGTTCAGGAAATGTCTAAGAATTTATTCTGTAGAGTTCAAGAGTTTTTTTGAAGTCGTCTTTTTAATTGCAAAGATTTTCTTTGAGGCATTAGGATTTTCTAGATTTTTTTTCTAAAAGTTTACAGTTTAGAAAATGGCTAATAACTTCTTCACAAAATTAATATTTTTTTCAACTTTTCTTATAAATTTCGAAGATTTTTTCAGGCTCTAAATGTTATTTAATTCGTCTTCTTTTCGAGAATTCAGGTAAATTTCAGTAATTGCTTCTCTTGAATACAACATTTTGTTTCAACTAGAGGCCATACTCTTATTTAGAAAGTTCTAAATTGTGGAATTTTTCTTGGGTGGTCTAGAAATGTTTTCTTATTTTCGAGAATGTTTAAGGAATTTTGAAGATATTTTTTCAACTGGTCTTTTAAATTTTTAGGAGGCTCTAAAATTTTTAGAAAATTTTCATATAGAAATCTAGACTTTTTTTCGAAGGGTTCAGAATATTTTCAGAAATTTCTCCTCCAGATTTCAAGGTTATCTTCTTCTCTTCTAAATTAGAAACATTTTCTTGGAGGCTCTAGTATTTTTTAGAAAATTTGTTTGTAGAAGTCTAGATTTTTTTTAAGGGTTCAGAAAAATTTCAGTAATTTCTCTATTTTTGAGGCCCTAGATTTTTAAGATTTTTTTTCTAAAACTAGACTCACTTTTTCAAGAATTCAAGAAATTTCCACAAATTCCATCTGTAGGTTTCAAGTTTTTTTAATTCAACCCGCTATCTAAAATGTGAAGATTTTATAGGAAGCTCTAAAATTTTTAAAAAACATTCGTTTAGAAATATAGACTTTTTTCAAAAATTATAAATTTTCCTTCTTTCATTGAATTGAAAAATTCAATATGTTTTAACGACAAATTATTGTAAGTATGGATTACCACGTAGTAACGGTCGCAACCATTCTCTTTATCAAAAATTTTCTTTTGTTCAAATTTTGTAATTAAAGTTATTGGAAACCGCGAGGCGATCAGTAATTAAAGTTAATATATATATGTAGGGTGAGTGGGTGGCCTCTAATACACTCTCCAATCAGTAAAACATAAGCGAGTAAAAATAAACATAATATTATTGCAAAATTTAAACAAATTTTGAAATTAAATTTTTTTTGAAAAAATAAGACATAACTTTTCAAACAAACGTTAAAGAGAATGAAAAACTGAACAAGTTTTATTGAAACATTTTTTTTTGTTCCTAATTTAAAAATTAAACAAGTTATTTTTGCTTATTGCTAATAAACTATAGGAGCTAAATGAAATGTATGTAACAAGTAAATATAAAGAATTCAAATTTGAGCAAATAATTAAGAATAACCTCATAGTTTTCGAGAAAAATATAGGGAAAGTATTATGGTGGCCACATCACCATTTTTTTATTTTAAATCAATAAGTAACTCAACAACAAATTTCTATATGAAAACATGGCTTCCTGGTCAACTGAGTACAATAAATTTTTTCAAATCAATTTTTTTTTAATCATATCCACGTAACTCAACAACAAATTTCTATATGAAAATTGTCAACAATTATTGTCTTATATCAATTATTTCGTATGTTGCAAAAATATTGATTGTTATTCCTTACCTATCTAGTTGCCTTAGCGTCTTGTTGGACAATCGTCAATATGGGTTTATATACGGATGCTCAATAAGTTGTCTAGATTAGGTATCTGTGCTGTATTGTTAAGGTGGTTAAAGTCATATCTGTCCGTATTGGTTGTACAGTGTCTACATCTATTAGAGTCACTTCTGGGGTCCTCAAGGGCTCTCATTTGTGCCCCTTCTATTTAAATTGCTTATCATCAACGTCGGCAAAAGTTTTAAACATTGTCAATATTTTGTTTATTTATTTTGACTGCACGAGAATTGAACAGAGTTCATCCTAGATGATCTTCCACTCGTACCCCGAAGAAGTTAATTCTTCTGCTGACGTGCATGCCGAACAGGAACGCATCAGAAGCCAATGAACCTTATTTGTATTAGTATTAGTATTATTTATTTATTCCAATTTGCTTACATAATATTCCAAAATTCTATATAAAATCCATTATTATCAACAAAAATTTCAATCACATATGGAAAAGGCAGAGTTCACAATTAATTATATGTTAACTTATCTGACGTTTTATTTAATTGTTACCTTCTGCTTTCAACTTGCCAATGGAATAATAAATTCTCCTCTTCAGTTGCCTGCACTGCATGTTCATCCAATGACGTTAAAACAAAAGAAAACTTTTACGCCCCCTTTTATGCAAGCGGACTATGCATCCATCATTATCAGCAACTGTTTATTGATAAATGTCACTGTTTAGCTGTCATTTGTCTACTGTCTTGAAATTTGAAACTGACACTAGTCATTATACATTTTGTGTCATTTTTCAATTGTCATTTAGTCAATTTCATGTGACGAATGACTTTAAAATACATCATAACAATTGACATTATTTATTATATATTTTGTGCCATTTGTCATCGATATTTCTACAATTTACAAAGAGAATAATAATAAATTAAAATCTGTCAATGAGTGGCAACTAATGTATCAAGTGTCGACTGTCGTATGTCATTTGTTTATGACAATTGTCGATTGTTTATTTAAAATTCCAAACTGTTTACTGATTATTGTCAATTCTGAGAATTAATTGACAAATGTCAAGTAATTGTTTTTGATTGTGTGTGACAGATTTGTTAATTGTGTAAGTATTATATATCAATTATTATCCATTTTTAACTATTCTAGTCTAGTAATCAATTATCAATTGCCAAATGTCTACTATTAATAATTATCAAAGAATTTTTTGTTATATGTTATATGTTATTTATCAACTACCAACTAAAGTATTAATCATCAACTATAAATAAGTTATTGTCAATTGTCAAGTATTAATTATTAGCTGTTATTTGCCAACTGTCATCTGTCTAGCTATTCTTATCCCTTATTGGTAACAGCAAATAAATAAATATAGTTCTCTATTAACAGTCAACTGTTGTCTGTCAACTCTCATTTGTTATATGTTTATTGTCATTGGTCAACTGAAGTGTCAACTACTAACTATTAAGTATTAATTATTATCTATTAACTGTTGATCGTCACCTTTATTCAGTATTGTTAAGTGTTATTTGTCAGTTTTAATCTGTCAACAATCGTAGATAAATATAGAAATATAATTATATAAATAGTCAAATATTAACTGTCATTTATCATCTGTCATTTGAGAATTATTCAAACTGTCATCTATAATCTGTCAGCTATCACAATTTTCATAATTAAGTAACTTGTAAAAGCAGTTGTTGTGGTGAATAAGACTCAAATTAATTTTGCATTTTGTGCATGTTATATATGTGTATCTAGTGTAGCCCACCATTGTGTACTTGAATCTCTTCTCCTGCATTTTTGGCCAATGATCTGTTTTGTCAAGTCTTACTTTCTTAGAAGGTATTGGGGCACAACTCTTCTTTTTCGCTTTATCGTATTTATATTAATTTGGCTGCCATTTGTTTAAAATTCAATTGAACAATTGACACTATTTATTATTTTATTTATTTATTTATTTGTTTATCAGTCATCTACCAGATGACTTAAAAGTTAAATTGAACAATTTATACTATTTATTATAAATTTTGTGTCACTTTTCAATCGTCATTTGTCAATTTCCTTTGTCAAATGACTTATAATGTATATTACAACTATCCGACACTCCAATCTAACGAACATACCCGTAAGAACTACTTTATTAATGATAAATAAATAAATAAAATAAATGATGTCATAAAAAAATTATACTTTATTTTTTTATACTAAAAAATCTTGTTTACTTGCGTTTTAAAAAAATCTCCATTTAAAACATTTTATTTAAAATCTATTTCGCCCTCTAGATTATTTATTTAGCTTAGATTATGAAGAATAAATTATATGAATGCTGTTAATCTATCTATAAATTGATACGCATTAATAGAAACCCTCGCGTTTGTTTTAAAGTTGGAGGGTGGGATAGAGGCCACCCACCCACCCTACATATATAATAAAATTTAAGCTACAACTCTGTTATCGCATACTTTAAAACATCATCAGCATTTTTGCTATTATTTTTTTTTAAATTAAACGCCTGTCCATGGTTAAAATTTTATTGTATATGTAGGGTGGGTGGGTGGCCTCTATCACACCCTCCAATCTAAACAACATAAGCTATATTTTTGTTTAAATTTACTTGATAATAAGTACACAAATTTTCAAATAATTATCAAAATAGTCGTCTTATGTTTACACTTAAAGAGATTGGAGGGTGGGATTGAAGATACCCACCCACCCTACATATACATACTAACTTTAATCACTGACTCTCGTTTTGTTTCCAAGAATTAATGCCACTTTTTATTGTTGGAGGAATAGATAGTACGAAAACAAAGTTTTAGCTTAAATTCAAATGAATATGCAGGGTGGGTGGGTGGCCACTATCCCACCCTCCAATTTCTAAAACACAGGTCTGAGTTTAAATCTCACTTGATAATAGAAAGATTTTTTCTGTACTTATTTCTTAAGCATACTCCTTTTTTTTGCCATAATAATAAAAAATCAGTCTATTATTAAGTAAAATTTAACAAAACTCTAACGTATGTTTTGTAAATTGGAGGGTGGAATAGTGGCCACCCACCAACTCTACATATACACATAAACATTAATCACTGACTTTTGTTTTGTTTTCAATGATTAATACCACGTTTTTTGCGGTTGAAGGCATAGAGATTACTAAAACAAAGTTATAGCTTAAATGTATATGTAAAATGTTATTTTATCAATTTGGGTCGTTAAATCACAATCATGTTTATATTATTTTCTATCAATAATTGTAAAATCTCTGAACAGTAGAAAATAATAAATTTATATCTGTCAATACGCGGCAACTAATTTATAAAGTGTTGTTCGTCGTCTGTTGTGTTATATGTCAATTGTTAATTGTCAATTATTAAGTGTCAACTGTTACTGTTATTTGTCAATTTCGTGTTTCAATTGACATTTTATTTCTATTATGTTTAATCGTAGATAAATAAATAATTAATATAAATTTATTAATAATTATATATTAATTATTTAAACTGTTTTAGTTATTTGTCAAATGTTTTAAGAACTCAATTTAATAATTGACACTATTTATTATACGTTTTATTGTTGTTTTGTCAAATTCCTTTGTCAAATGACTTTAAAATTTTATTGAACAAATGTCTTTATTTATTATATATTTTGTATCATTTGTCAGATCGTATTTATATTACTTTTTATCACAGTAAAAAAAATAGGTAAATTTAGATCTGTCAATACTTGACAACTAATGGGTCCAGTGTCGTCTTTTTAGTGTTATATTTCAATTGTTAATTGTCAATTGAAAATGTCTAACTATTAATTGATTCTTATCAAACGTTAATTATCAATTATCAACTATGCATTATTTGTCAACTGTTAACTGCTATTTGCTAGCTGTCAATTTATTCTGTCATTTGATATTTTATTTGTATTAATGTAATTATTGAATATAGGAAATTTTATATTGGTCTGACCATAGATAATAGAACAATGTTTCTCAGAAGTTATATATTGTGAATCATCATTTGTCATTTGTCAATTATTTAAACTGTCATCTATAATATAAGTCAAATGTCGTATCAACAAGGACTTGTTTATTAGCAACCTCCAACAATACATTGACAAATGATTTGTTTATTGACGGTAAATACCATAGTACATACATAATATTAGAAAAATAGCAATACAATATACATACAAATTCAGATAAAAGCGGCATACAATAAATATACTTACACGTTAAAATTTAAATACTAAACTAAAAACAACATAATAATTAGAGGACAAAATGTCACTATTCACAGTTTAGTTGTCATTTACAACAGACTTTGGACACTATTTATTCTAATTCTTGAATGTTTTCGGCGTTTACTTGGTGGTACATTTTGATTAAAATTAAATAAAACACTTTTGTGAAAAACGTTTATTTTGTGTGATTTCGCCAATTTCATCTGCTAACTGACAATCGTATTTGTATTATTTTTCTTCAGAGATTGTACAATCTCTCTAATTGTCAAATAACAATTTACAGGCATGCCATTTTGTCAATTATTTAAACTGTCATCTTTTACATGTTAACTATTATATCAACTAGGAAATAATTATTAGCAACTGCCAACTGTTTATTGTCAAATGTCACCGATATGTGTTCACTGTCCCTGTTCAGCTGTTATAATCATATGTCAAATGATTTTAGAATTGAATTAAATAATTTTTATTATTTATTGTACCTTTAGTGTCATTGTTTACTTGTGATTCTCTATTTCGTTTGCAAAATGACTTTAAAATGCAATTAAACTATTACATGTTTTGTGTCATTTGTCAAATGTCATTTTGTCAATCATATTTATTTCTTTTATTATTGAAAAATGTAGAATCTCTTATTAGTAAAAAAAAAATAATAAATTTAAATCTGTCAATAATGGCAACTATTAAGTGTCATCTGTCAGTCATTTATTTATATTTTATAATGATCTAACTGTAAGTGAATTAAAAAATAAATGAATGTAAATGTTTTAAACTGTCATCTGTTATACGTCAACTATCATAACAACCACGAATTGATTATTAACAACTGCCATCTGTTTATTATGTGTCACTGGTTAGTGTTCACTGTCACTGTTAACTGTTTAGCTGTTATATGTCAAATGACTTCGGAAATTAATTGAATAATTTACACTATTTATTTTGTTGTCATTTTGTCAATTTCATTTATAAAAATAAACATTTATTATATATTTTTTTGTAAAATGACATTTTGTCAATTTCATCTGTTAATAATAATAATAATAATCTTTATTGTCCAACACATATACTATAAAAGGATAAATAACAAAAATGTATAGAATTCTAAAACTAAACATTGTAAAATTAATAAGTAAATACAACTGACAATCAAAATAAAATTATTTGACTTCGATAATTGTCCAATCTGTGAACAAAAATAATAATAAATTTAAATATGTTAATACGTGGTAACTAATATATTAAGTGTCGACTATCGTCTGTCATTTGTTATGTGTCAATTTTTGCCTGTCAATTGTTGTCAGGTATTTTGTTTTGAGTTACGTGAAGATGAACTTATTTAAATGAAACGTTAGTAATTCTTTTAAAGCGCTAAATTTACATTTCATCCACTAAGTGGACATCTTAGTACAGGTATCGAAAATGTCCACTCACGTACATGTAGAGGTTTAAGTAAACCAGTGAAGAAAAATAATTACTAATGTTTTATTTAATTAATATTAATTGAAAATTCCTAACTATTAACTATTTCTTATCAAACGTTAATTATCAACTATTAAGTGTGAACTGTTAATTGCTATTTGCCAGGTGAAATCTATCAATTTCGTCTGCCAATTGATATTTTATTTATAATAAAATAATGATTGAATATAGAACATTTTATAATAGTCCGACTGTAGATAATTAAAAAAGTTAAATGGAAGTCTAGAAATAGTTTTTATATTAACTGTCAACCATCATCTGCCCTTTGTCAATTATTTAATTTGTCATCTAAAATATAAATTTATTATTATCAGCTACCAGCTGTCTGTTCATTGTTAAATTTCTCTGTTAAGTGTTCACTGTTTAGCTATCATTTGTCAATTGACTTTAGAATTCAATTCAATAATTGACACAATTCATTATACATTTTGTGTCATTTTTTAATTGTCATTTTGTCAATTTTATTTGTCAAATGACTTAAAAATCGACAATATTTATTATATATGTCTTGTCATTTGTCAAATGTTGTCAGTAGAGCAGTAAAACAAATTAAATTAAAATCTTTCAATACGTGACAACTAATGTATCAAGTGTCGACTGTCGTCTGTCATTTGTTTATGACAATTGTTGATTGTTTATAATTCCTAACTGTTTACTGTTCCTTATTAAACGTTAATTATCAATTACCAAATTCTAAAAGGGAAATAGAAGCATTTATAAATGAATCCAGAAGTGCAAGAGGATATATGCTCCCTCGGCATCATGGAAAATAAAGGGTTTGAGTGGAAGAACACTTTTGTGATTGTGAATCCGCCCGTGCTTCTTTCGCCCAAAATTTTAAGCACGGTTTTCTAATTGATTTGTTGTATATATATATATTTTTTAAGAAAGGAGTCCGAAAGTGTGTAAATAGATAAATTAATTAATTAATTGCCAACTGTCAAATTTCGATTATGTGTGTCAGATTGAACACTTGATAATGACATTAAACCGTCGAAACTTAAGTCGTGTGTTTTTTTTTAGTGGTTAAAACATAGTAAATGCGTTAGTTAAGTGTGTCAGATTTGTTAATTGTGTAAGTAAACTATTGTCAATTTTCAACTATTATAGTCTAGTAATTAATTATCTAACTGCAAAATGTTAACTATTAAGAATTAATTATCAAAGTATCTTTTGTGGTCCAATTTATATGGTATTTGTCAACTAACAACTATCAATAAGTTATTGTCAGTTGTCAAGTTTTAATTATTAGCTGATGTTAATAAACTGTCATCTGTTTATCCCTTATTGGTAACGGTATAATGTTCCAACAGTAAACAAACAAAACTAGTCCACTATTAACAGTTTTCAGTCAACTGTTATTTGTTATACGTTTATTGTTATGAGCTATACATTGCTAACTGTCAATTGTTCGCATCTGCCATTTGTCAATTGACGTGTCAACTACTAACTATTAATTGCTAATTATTAACCACTAAGTCTTAATTGTCACTTTTCTCATGTATTGACAGTATTATCTTTAAATTGTTAATTGTTATTTGTCAAATATATTTCTGACGCATCCTGCATCAACTGTCAACTGTTAACTGTCATATATCACCTGCTTACTATCAATTGTTAATTGTTTCCTGTAATTTTTCACCCTATTTGTCATCTGGCAATTGTTATTTGCTACTAAATGCTAAATTAAATTTTCTATTACTTTCATTATTCGTTTGGATTATAGAACAAAGACTCATCTTGTCAGAATTGTTATTATCAAATAGTTAAAATATTTAAGTATAGTGAGAAATATTACTTTCTGAATGACCCGCGTGTAATAAATAACATTCGGAGAGTTGAATACTCCATAGTAAAATCCGTTTCTTTGTCTCCAAATGCGCTACGCTGATGAGATCTAAACTAGATCGAAACCTGTCCATGACTGTTGTTGACAGGAAATAATCATTAAAATTCTATTACTTTTTTTGTACAATTCAACTATCGTTTAACTGTATCTTTAAGTTAACGCTGCAGAAACTATAGTCATAAATATAAAATCTAAGTTATACAATGAAAATAAAAGGTTGGATGCTTGAAGCCATAACTTTGTGATACATATTGAATCAGGAACTTTATCAGTTTTATTTATCATTTGATAAAGTTCCTGAAAATAATAGGGTTTTATTTACGTTTTAATTTTTTTTAGATACATAACGTGTAAATAAATATGTTTTAAAATGGGGTTTTAGTGATGTATTTTATTAATCAAGGAAATGCATTAAAAATCCCACTGTACAAAACAATACATGACCTTGTAATTCATTTGTTCACAATGGTTATCTTTAATTCGGTATAAAACCTTGCAAATACTCCCAATTTGTCTCTTTGCGTGTTCATATCTGTTTATCTGTTGCATTTAACATCATTAATTTATATGCGGCGGCGATGTTGTAAATCAAATTGGTCGAGCGTCTCAGTTGCCAATTACAACGTCCTTTCATTAAAATTCAAAAACGGTCGTGTCGCCCGTTTCGCATTTACACAGCCTCAATCCATAACGTCGGAATCGATTCGAACAATTCATTTTTAATTCGCGTGGCTTTAAATTCGAGAATTATCGCCTTATCACGAACGTCGATAAATGATATCAACAATGCAGGTTAAATGTAATATTTAGGGATTATTAATACAGACAGGTACTTTATTTGTTTTAGATAAAAAGATAATTAAGTAATTCGATATGTTTGCATAACGTAAAATTTAAAAATTGCATAAGTGTAAGTGTTTACTTATCTTCAGGCTATAAAGAATACATAAGTATGTGGGCTAATAAATTTTGATAACTGAATAGTTCTTTCTTTCTTCGCCTGAAGAAGACAATTGTCGCGAACGGCAAAATAAATATTTAAAAGTTTTATCGTATTTCATTTACGAAAGTTTACCAAAATGATAAATGAATTTTGATTATAAGTTTAAATCTACTACATTAACTTTTATATAGGTATAAATAGACAGTCAATTATAAAGTTGGTTTTTGGACAAGGTTATCCTGCAACAGAATGCCATGTGAAATTAAAGAAATCAAGGATTTTCTCTTGAGGGCCAGAAGGAAAGAAGTCAAATCTGTCAAGAAATAAAACACCTAATTCAAGGTTCGTTGCTCCAGGTTTCTTTACACGTTAGTCAATTTCGACAAGGAGAAGGCAGAAAAATTGAAAATTCTTATTCGGATTTTTTCTTCACCACCATCTTTGGACAGCCATTATATGTGTACATGGTAAATTACTATAAACATGTTGTTGTAAGATTTCAAATAAAACAGATTTCAAATATGTAAATGTGTTAAGCCTACTTTTATACATCAAAGTAGGCTTAACACATTTACATATTTGAAATCGGCAAATCATTTTTGATATCTAAATGTACTAAGCTAACTAAGGTACGTAAATGTGCTTAACTTTGAGACTAGTAATATTAATCACCTCGTACATGGGTGGTCAATGTGATTGGCAAACATTGTTGTTAACTTATTAATTATTTTTTTCTCCATAAAACAAGTTTTCCTCAAACATTTATATTTTACGAAAACATTTATAATTTTCTACAACGAACTAATAGTAGATTATACCACGAGTAATAATGATAGCTATTATTCCCGAGGAACATTTACGAACCGAGCCGCGTAAGCGGCGAGGGAGTAACATTCCGAGGTAATAATAGCCATTATTGCGAGTAGTATACTCTACTTTATCTATGACTAATTTATTAATTTGTTTTAACGAACAACTTTATTTTTCAATAACATTAACACTAGCAATGGTACAATTAATAAATTGAATTGGTCGAGAACTATCAATAGATTTGGAAGAGTTTTCAATACAAATATTTGGAATTTCGGTTGCTGAAGAGGAAGAAGATGCTTCATTACTATTTATCTGTTTAGCAATAGTATCTGCTGTAGTTGTCTTGTTTCTTATAGACTGATCAATGTAACTTTCAGCTACCTGTGTAGATCTCCAGCCCCCATGACGCTTTAATCCAGTTATATCGCCTCCTCCATCAATGTACAGAGTGGCAGATGATCTGCCATAACAATGGCCGGTATAAGTTTCAGGATTTGGCAATTTTAAATATTTGGCAATTTGTTTACCAATATCTGCAAATTTGTTTTTTCCTATACGTTGTATTGTACATTTTGATTTTTGATAATTTAGAAAGAATGAATTAATTTTTACATGTGACGGACGGAGATTGATGTACTTCTTTACAATATTGTAAAACGTACTGTTTATGGCGAATGTTCGTACAATTTTGGTTTTAGTCTTGGGTATTGTTATTAATAACTGTGTTTGATGATCTTTCACGTCTTCAATATTCATTTCATAAAGCTCGTTTGAGCGGCATGCACCCATAATTCCAATAATTAATATAACCTGAAGCAAATAAGAATATGAGTTTTGAATAGTCAGATTAAATTCGGTATATTTACCTTATGTAAAAGAAAAACTTTATCAGGAGCTTTGTCAATAAATGTTCTTATTTGTTTCGGGGTCAGAGTGGAAGACTTCTTTGGTTGAAATCCTTCTGATTTTCTTTTTAAAAATGCTCGTAGTTTGCAATATTTTTCCAGATCAACGTCATGATTTATTCTCAACATAGTTTTAATGATTGAAAAAAATGACCATAATGAAGAAGGTTTGTAATTTGCACTTAATTCAGCGAAATAGGCCAGCAGAACATGTTCGGAAAATGAGTTTGCTTTCTTTCGAAGACGCCATTCGTTGAAGGTTGCGTACGTTTTATTATAAATGGATTTCGATGTTTCCGGTATCAAGGTAGATGTTGTTGCTGCAGCTAGTTGTACAATTTCTGGAGGTGTACAAGTAAAAGACTCTTCATTTTCATCCATCTCATTAGAAATGCACAAACACTACGCGCTTGACACTGACTGTTTTCAGTTTGTGTATTTTGTTTCCATGGTATTTAATTTGAGAAATTTTTTGATTGGAGTGCACGAGGGAATAATGACTATTAATCCCTCGTCATTATTCCCTAAGAGAATAATATATGGCATTATACTGCAAAAATCACAAGTATAATACATACATTATATATTAGTCGTAGATAAAGGATTTTAATACATTTTATTATTTATATTTTAATAAATCGAGTCTAGAGACAAGGAAGAATAAGTGTTCCTCATCTTTAGAACATAGATGATAAATAATATATGAGCTTGTGATGAATAATCTACGTAGTTGATTTAATTAATACGTGTAAAAATTATTACAGTTTATCTTCAGCTTACCTTCACTTTTTTTTTTTAATCTTAAGATCCAGTTTTAATATTTTTTTATAGTAATTTGTGTCGTAAATTTGGATTAATCGAATATTCATTTCTGTATCGAAATATACGATTAGATAATCGAAAGTGCGACGGTATAAATTTATGTGGAAAGTGTATCGTGGAAAGTCGCTGCTATTAATGTTAATCGGAATCGGTCGTATATCTGATCGCCCCTATCGACCCCATTGTCACACGATCTCCCCCTTATTATACAGCCTGCGCCGTTTCGCAACTTTAACAATGGACGAAATTTATGAAAATAATAATAAACTCTCGCCGGGATTTAATCCAGGGTAAACAATACAGGCAATACTTTGCAAGTATAAAACGTTTTATTTAATTAATGCGGGTCTTAAAAGTTTTATTAATTTTAAGTTTTTTTAATGGCTAAAAGTTTGATAACCATTGACCAATTAATTAATTAATAACCATTTAATTATGGTACCTATATTTATTCATCATTTAAATA
This sequence comes from Ontholestes murinus, assembly GCA_963969525.1. Lineage (NCBI taxonomy): Eukaryota > Metazoa > Arthropoda > Insecta > Coleoptera > Staphylinidae > Ontholestes > Ontholestes murinus. Next base: position 13,999,609 of record OZ018392.1, read on the forward strand.
ATCGTGTCCTGATTACGTAGAAAAAAATACCCATCTGAAATCGAACTGCTGCGCCGTCGTTGCCTTCGATCGTGCGAAACAAATGAAGCACGGCGACGACTTTCATCGGCCGCACTTGACTTCTTTCTCTTAATTAACCTTAATTGGCAATTAGCGAGGAATAGGACGACGCGATGATGTTGCCTGTGGTGATGGGAACATTTTTGCATCTTCTCCTCGTGCCTTTTGTAATTAATCGGTTCGGTGTTGTGTTGCAGGTACAAAAAATAAAAATAAAAGTGTAACACCGCGACGAAAACTGAAAGTAACATTCTAAACAGTTCGACATGACCGAGAGCAGAAGTAGAACGAGTGGTGTACAATTTTTTCTTTCTTTTTAATCCTGATTCAATGTTACACTTTATAAATTCACTTTTATTGCATTAATTTCACAACGTTATAATGATTAAAAAATAGTCACAGCCATCTTTGATGTATACATAATGAAAGCCAACTTGGATGTAGAAACGGACTAAACTAATTCCTATATCTAAATGTAGAAAGCAAAGTTAGATACACTGAATTGAAAAATTCACTATGTTTTAACCACAAATAATTATTATAACATAGTGAATTTTTCAATTCAGTGTAAGTATGGATTACCAAGTAGTAACGGTCGCAACCATTCTCTTTATCCAACTTAGATACGTAAATATTCAAAGCCAACTTTGACTACAGTATTATTAATAAACTACTGTATTAACCACATACATCAACAGAAAAATATTTAAAAACTAAGTGCTTAATTAATCCCATGGGTTAAGTGAGAAGTTAATTAATCGTAAATAATTTAAAAGTTGAAGATTGCTTGAAGCACAAATCAATCATCGTTGATACAAATAATTATTCTACATGCAATTAATTTTCAACGTTTTTTTTTTCGTTCGTTACAAATACACATAATAATTGTATTAAACATACCTATCTCTGTTATCTTATCATTACACAAACGCCAAAAATTTCGATAGAGGAAGAACGTTCAATCAACCCACTCAACTGCTGGTAATCGTTCACGTCCACAGTTTGGTGATAAGGAATTGATTCGTGAACATTGGGCCAAAATAAAATGGCTCTATTAAAAAAGGACAAGAAATCATCTAACGATATTTCATATATTAGGTTATGTAACGTGAACTTATCTGAGCTGTGCGAACGCGAAACGAACGACCGATTCTGAATTTTAATGAACGCACTCTGAAATTGGAAACTGAGAAGCTCTCAACACCGACACTCGTCTGATTTACAACGTCCATGACTGCTGCATATAAATTAATGGCACTAAAAATGTCACATGCGACAAACGAGTGGATTGTATTAGCGTGTTAATTGGTGTACTTGTTGGTGTTTACAATGATTTAAAGATAAAATTTAATCCCATTTAAGTTTCAATAAAAATATCGTCGAGCTTCCGGTAGGAAATCACATTAATAAATCCTTCCCTTCTAAATGTAATACCTTTAATATTCCATTTCGTCTTCTCAAATTAATTGCTAACTTTTTTAATCAAACATTCAAACTTATGTTATTCAACAAGGTGTTTCCCAAGTCCTCCTTTCCTCATGATATTTTCAACCACCTCAATTTTTCAGTCTACGTAGATGACTGGTTTATTTATTTATACTAAATAATATTCTTTTATACACAGTATTCCAAATAGTTAATAGTAAATAAACCAAACGCGATAAAATTTAGGTTATAACAATCATATGTGTTTACTCCTATGAATGTGCTTCCACTGAAGCCCAGATTTTCCCCAAAAAGATAGGATATGCCATAATACTCTATGTTTTACCACTAGCTTTTATTATTTAATTTTAGAATTCATACTTCTGTTGCTGCATTCTTGATGAAACATATAACTCAATGATTGGAAATCTATCCCACTCCAATCAGTAAAACATAAGCGTGGGTTTTAATTAAAAGTTGTGATACGTAAATAAACATTACATTATTGCAAAATTTAATAGATTTATGATGTTTTGATGATTGAAGGGTGGGATAGAGGCCACCCACCCACCCTACATATACATATAAATTTCAATTACTGATCGTCTCGTGGTTTGGAGTAAAATTAGTTACAAAACTTTTTGAAGAAAAAAGAAATTCAAAGGGTAAAATTTTTGATAGAGTAAATTAATAAAAATTTTATGTCTGATGGGTGGGCAGACTTTAAATCTAAATTATGAAAGATTAACTATAGAAGATCATTTATATTTAAACTTAAATTTGGATTATGTTTAATTTTTTATTACAAGGTTTTATGTTTTTTGCAGTAAAATTATCAACGATTAGAATTTAAAGTTATCATCTATATGTAGGGAGGGTGGTTGCCCTCTAACCCACCCTCCAATCAGTAAATCATAAGCGAGGGTTTTAATTAAACTTTGTAAAATGTAAAGAAACATAGAAACATGGTGATGTGGTTTACGCCAAAAGGCTAACAATTTTGGATTCTTTACAATTACTTGTTATATAAATTTCTTGTAACTCCTATAGTTTATTATTACATAATTTATTATATAATTACATAAATTTGCATTTCAAGTGGTTTTGTAATATTATTAATTGGACATGTATATGTTTTACTGTATTCTGTATATAATTGCCCACAATTGAATGTAAATGCAATATTGCTGAGCAATATTTTTAATTGATATATTTTGTAATAAGGAAATTTTCAGTAAATTTGGAATTTTGCCCTTGCCTATGAAGTCCAGGTGATAATGGGACTTCATCTTTATTTAGTGTTCTGTTTATTTTATGTTCAGGTAATAAATGTAATTTTTGTTAAAAAAAGTACATAAAGTTGGTCAAATTTAGAAAAATATCGAGAAAAATAAAAAACATCCACTTCCGATAAACGCTTTTCAGTTCTAGTTTTTAATGATAAAACATTGAGTTTAGAGTTTCATCTCAAACGGATTATTCGTTTTTGAGATAAATTTTCATTCACGAAAACAATAATTTCCCTTATAAGGAAAGTAAAAAATTAACACTCTACTTCTAGTAATGCTCCAGGTATTAAGAGATTAGTGCCTGTGTTGATTTCCAGCTGGTTGCTGATTACGTTTTTCCCTGCTTTCGTCGCTCTTTTAATCTCAAGATGTTAATGGCTGAATCCTTTTGGGCAATGGCTAGTGATACAGTGTTCTCTTCTCGTGTTAAAGTTTCTTCCTTTTTGCCCGTTATATATTGCATCGCATTCTTGGCAGTCTAACTGGTAAACCTGCTGTTGTTTAATTTGTCAGGTTCCCTAATTTATTGTTAATTAATAAGGACTTTCCTAGCTTGTTTCCATTTACTTAGATATGTGGGATTTAAATGTTTGCTAATTTTTTGGCTGGTTTTTCTTATATATTTGATATCTTTATCCGTTGTATATTAATTTTGTAATCATTTCCTTTGGTTCTGCTCGACGGTTTTCTCTTTGTAGTCGTGGTTTTTTACAATTTCTAAGGTAGTTCGGTATTCTTTGCCGAAGTCATCTTCATGTAGGGGTATGGATGTTTTAGTTGAGAGCTGAATATTTAATTGCTGTCGATTGGTTGGAATCACTTGGGATAATTACATCGGTGGTGGTGGTGGGCTTTTTGTAGATTTTATATTTGACATTGTGGTTGTTTGTATGTTATGGTTAAATCTAGAAAATTTAGAGTGTGATTAGTTTCTTCTTCCGTGGTAAATTGTATCTTGTGGCTAATGAAATTTTGGTCTAATTGTCTGTGTGTTCCTATCCATATACAGAACACATCATCCACATATTTATGCCAAAGTTGTGTGTATTTTGTAAGTGCCGTTGAAAATTTGTTCTTCAAAAGGTGCCATAATTATTACAGCCATTATTGGTGATAGCGGAGATCCGAGAACCAGTTAATTGGTTCCCCATTTAAATCAAGAGATGCCCCGAGTTCGTCAACAATTAAGCGGTAATCTGGCTCAGAGAAGTAGGTTTGTCAATTCGTGATAATGCCCAACGAATTGGCAGAAGTGTCAGTACAATATCTCAATGTTGGAGTAGATAGACCGAAGGTATAACGGCGGAGATTACGACCTGGGCGTGCTATAAGCACTACAGAACGTCTTTTTAACAACAACAGCCATTGGAAACCTTTGGAGAGGTTCAACTAACCAAGGAATCACCGTTCGATCAATTTCCCGGAGAATTCGATCATTTGGTTTCAAGTCGTACCGTCTTTTCCTTTGTTTGCCCTTAACTCCTCGCCAAAAGAGGTGCCGTCTGGAATGGTGCAATGGGTCGATCAATGGAGGCAGGTTATCTTCAGCGATGAATCGAGATTTTCTTTGTTTGTCCACGATGGTCGTTAAATGGTTAGAGTTATATTTACAGTTTACAGTGGAACGCCATACACCTCTAACACGCGGAGTGATGTTATGGGGAGCGATCGGTTATGGAAGGCAGTCTCCTCTTGTGTTCATTCCATTACATTAACACAGTTCTAGAACCAACATTAATGCCCTATCTGTGAAGGTAGAAAAACCCCATTTTCCAATAGGATAATGCAAAGCCGCATACGACTAGGGTTACTATAAAATTCCTAGAACCAGCTAATGTTGATTTACTTCCATGGCCTTCTCGTTCTTCAGACCTATCACCTATTGAACACGTGCGGAAAACAATTGGTAGAAGACTGGGCCATCTTCAGCCATCCCCACTCACTTTATCTGATATTAGGATGCGAATTCAAGAAGCTTGGGATGCAATCCCTCAGACTGACATTGACAATTTAATTTCTAGTACGCCTAGGCGAGTTGCTGAGTGCTCCAGAAATCGTGGAGGAGCAACTCATTATTGAAATTAAATAAATTGTAATTTTAGATACAAACATATTTTTAAACAAACAGTACACAATTTTGCATCAATCACAAAAAATCAGTGGTTAAACTTCAGTAGAACCAAAAAGTAGTAACGAGTTCTTTGAACCGGAACAAGCGTTTTCTCGAAATAAACAATAGGTTAGTAAATAAATCGTGCCAAGAAGCCGGCAGAGACGACACTCGTCTATAACAGTAAATCTGATAATTTTCCAAGTAGAAACTGTGCTTAACACACTGTATAGAAACTTTGGAATCTACAGAACTCCAGGCGAGTGACTCACCCCCAACAAACAGTTTGAAAGGAAGCGGTCCAGGCAGCGCCATTTGTCCATAGCGACATTTGTAACTCCCGAACACATCAGAAGCAGCATCTGTCATCATCGACGATTAAAACAAACCACTGTAAGCCAATTGTATGCTTAATCTGAAACATTTCTCGTGTCAATTGTCTTCAAATTATCCAACGATTTTAGCGGACTTGCCTGAATATTGTTCATCTGATGAATACGCCAAACTGCCCATTTCAACTAAAATAAAAACTCTAGGGATCTGTTTTTTTAATTTACCGTTTTGTTTGATATATTGTTGATGTCCGAGGAAGTGTGCAATTTCTCTCAGACTTCGGTCGATGATGCCAAACTCTGCTGGGTGGAGCTGCATGGCCAATCTTGTGTGAATTAGTTTTAAGATGTATGATGTGGCTTCCCTCTTACTTTACCATAAATTTTTTTCGAAACTGATCAGTTACTTTATGAATCCCATGATTCGTAGGACTCTCGCGTTACTAAGCGAGTCATATTAGCAACTATTGCAAAAATATATGACTCCTTGGGTTTAATTGCACCTATCGTGATTGTCGCTAAGGTTATCATACAAAGTCTTTAGCAACATAAACTTAACTGGGGCGAATCTGAAACTATTGATGTGCATACAACGTGGCCCCGTTTTATTAAAATTTAAGCTTCTAGTTAGATTATTGCAGAAGGTTCGTAATACCCTAGAACTTCAATTTGATCGGGAATTTCTCTGGTGTGATTTCACCATAGTTTTAAAATTCGTTGTGAACAGTGTAAACGAAATCCAAGAGATGACTAGCAACTGCAGTTGGGAACATGTGCCAACCCATGATAATTCGGCAGATTTAATATTTCGCGGAGTTAGTGTAGTTAAAGTCATCCACGTTATGGATAGCAGGTCTAGAGTGGTTGAATCATAATGAAGCTAAATGGTCAATCGTAAATTTAATAAATATAGAAGAAATGCTCAGCCAATGTTAATCAAATTCGTTTCGAACTATTTTCAAAATATTCTAAGTTTAGTCAATTACAATGTGTTGTCGCATACTGCTTTAGATTCGTGCATAATGCATCATGTAAGCATGGAATGCAACTGGTTGGTTCTCTAACTGTTCATAAATAAAATTAAGCAACTATTTCTCTTATTCAGCTTGAACAATTTGATAAGGAATTTCATGATTTAGTTAACGCCAAATCCATAAATTCTAAGAGCCATTTACTCACACTCGATCCACTATTTGATGCCGATGGGATGATTCGTGTGGGAGGTCGGTTACCTAACTCAAACTTTAGATTTAGTAAAAAACACCCAAAGATTTTTCCCAACAATCACAAGTTAACATATTTGATATTACAACATGATCACATCATGTTACACTGTGGTTCGTAGGCATTATTAGCATCAATTCGAAATATATATTGATATGCGTTCATGATTGTTTGAAATGCTTTTATTCAAATCCCACAAAGAGCGTCAGTTACCTGCACCTCGGGTAATCCCTACATCCCCTTTTCATACATGTGGGGTGGACTATGCTGGACCTTTCTTTTTAAAGGATGAAAATGGAAGATGTGCTTAGGTATCAAAGGCCATACATCTTGAGTTGGTCTGCGATTTGACTGCTGAATGTTTAATTGTCGCGATGCGCCGGTTTGAAGCAAGGCTTGGAAGACCATTGCATATCTACTCTGAGAATTGTACAAATTTCATTGGGTCAAATTCAGCATTACGGGAGTTATCAAATTTCATTAAATACAGCGACAATCGTGGTACCATCATTGATACAGCCAGCCACACAGATTTAAGCTGGCATATCACGCTCACCTCACTTTGGTGGTCTCTGGGAAGCGAAAGTTAACTCGGTGAAGTTGCATTTAAAATACTTATGTACAAGGAATTATATATTATCTTGACATCAGAAAATTGAATTATCATCAGCTAATAGAGCGCATGACATAGAACTTTTGGAAGCGGTGGTCCAGTGAGTATATTACTGGGCTTCAGCAGAGATCAAAATGGAAGCAGAATACTACTCAGGGTATACAGATAGGTTAACGATACGGTGCTACTTCGTGAGGATAATGAGGATAATTGTCCTTCCATTCGAAGGATGCTGGGCAGAGCCACGGAAACTCAACCAGGATCCGATGATGTCATCCGAGTAGTGATTTTGAGAACCTCCAGTGTTACTTGGAAGCGATCAGTAAAGAGTACATCCTCCCAAATGACGCTCAGTGAAGTGAAGTGATCTTAGGTTATTATTGTTTATTTTGAAAGATCTCAATCTTTCAAGGCGGGTGGCATGTCTGGAAAGGGTCTCTATCCTATTTAGGAAGTTTCATAAATGGGTCCATTGTACTATACGAGGCGCCCTGAAATGTTTCCGGAATCGACAAGAAAAATACGGTAATAATTTTATTTTTCGATGTAGTCTCCTCGAAGACTAATACATTTTTTCAAAGTGCTCCACTCTGTTCAAGCCATCGAAAAAGTAGGATGTTCCGAGGTCTGCAAAATAACCATCTGTAGTGGTGATGACCTCATTTGAGTCAAATCTCTTTCCTTACAGCCATTTTTTCAGGTTTGGGAATAGAAAAAAATCTCTGGGGGCTAGGTCCGGTGAATGTGGAGGATGAGAGACTAATTCGTAGCGCAACTCATTCAATTTGGACATGAAGATGCCGGATGAATGAGTGGGTCCATTACCGTGATGAAAAAACTGCAAACGAGACCGTTTCTCATTCAATACTACATCAAATCGGGTCAATAAATCGCTGTATTGCCCCTTGATCGTCCTTCCCTTCTGCAGATAGCCGACGAAGATCACACCTTGGGAATCTCAAAAAATAGTCGCCATGACCTTTCGCCCGGAAAAGTCCACTGCTTCGACTGTTTCTTGATATCTAGAATGTAGTGGTCCCATCTACGGTTACAAAACGCATGAAGAAATCTCTTGGATTACATTGAATCTCCTGTTTTTGTTTTTCTTCCGGAGTGAGCAAACGCGGTACCAATCGCTCCGAAAGCTTTTTCATTCCCAAAATTTCGTGTAGAATATGGCCAACGCATTCTTTTCAGATGCCTGTTGTCTGTACTATCTCTTTCAGCTTCAATCGGTGATCGGCTAATACGACATCATGAATCTTGTCGACAATTTCATTGGTAGCGGTTTTTGGGCGTCCACTGCGTGATTCGTCACTTGTACTTCTGCGGCCACGTTTGAAATCGCTCGCCCAGAAGCTGATGGTCGAAAATGATGGAGTAGATCCGCTAGCAAAATATTTAGAATTTCCTATCCATTCAGAAGTGTTTTATCACTTCACGAAATTCGATTTTATCCATTTTTGCGAAACCGCCTGACTTGCTGTATAAAACACACTCTTAAACAACAACTACTGACAGTGGACGTCTGAAATTTTCACGGTTGCCATAAAAAGGATTGTCCTTGCCTACCAATACTTCAACCATCGTGCGCCATCTCTTGCCGATTCCGGAAACATTTCAGCGCGCTCTCGTATAATGGTTCGGTTTGTGTATTTTAAGATTTCCGAAGAGCCGCGGGATTCATTTGTTTATATTTATAATATTCTCTTTGTGGTTTGATGGATTCTGCGTGTTTTAGTTTAATCGTAGGTTCTTTTTGGTATGTGGGTATTGGATCCTTTGTGTAATGGTTTGAAATTGCTGTTATTTAGGAAGTTTCAACTTTTTCTATATATTGGCCTTTTTTCAGGATCGTAATAGTGTTTTTTTAATCAATTTTACAGATTACTAGTACCAAACATCCTTATTTACAGAAAAAATATAGATTTAACAAATAAAATAAATTGTGATGTAAGACACTGGCTTCTAGTTTTCTGTCCAACGGCTATCGACCTGCGGTCTTTCAGCCTGAATTTATCTGTCATACAAGCGTGATGATTGTTAATGGCTTATTGAGTTAACTGTCTATGTTCTTCAAACATCATGATCGCTAATGGTGTTGTAAAATGAGGAAATTAGTTGATGATGGTGATTTCGGGGTGTTTAAATCGAAGTGTTGTGAGGTGATTACAAGGGATACACATTTGGTTGAGGATCCCTAGGTTATGTGGGTTGGTAGCAAATTTTTAGACGAGGAATGTATGGCCTTCATCAATGGGAATTAGGTTAGTTAATTGGTATTAGATGGATTGTGTATGGGATTGAGGGGGTATCTAATTTTTGTTAGTGTTCCGATACCTGGATATTATTAAGGACAGATGGATGAAGTTTATAGAAAAGGATAGCGACATATTCAAGAAGAGGTCGGCAGATCATTTTGTAAATATTCACAGCTCTTTTTGTTGTTATGCCCTGATTTTTGTGAGGCTGCTGAAATGCCGTGCTCTCTTCTTGACACACGCTTTGAGGTTTTGGGAATGTGTTTTGAACGTTAGTTTGAGGTCAAATGTTATTCCAAAGTATTTGTAAGAAAGATATGGTGAAATGGAATGTTCATTTTGAATGGTGAATTATATGAACGAAGGAATTAGGAGCTGGGATTTATAAGGGTTGATTGTTATTCTCCATTTTTCAAATCATGGTTGTATGGTATCGATAAGCCCTTGCAGGATGGTGAGTGCAGGGTGTAGGCATGTAATACCAAAGCTGTGTCATCTGTGTACAGGAGTGGGCAACTAAAGGATTTAGGTAATCTGATCCACATTACCTAAATAATAAAAATGTAAACAAAGATATTGTTTAGGATTGCTGATAGAGAAGAGCCTTGAGGGACAAAAGCACGTGATAGGGTATTGCGGATTTTAACTTGAAGGTGTCTGTTGTATAGGTAGTGGTCAATTAGGTTAAGAAGGTGACGTGAGAAGGATCTTTAAGTAGTTGCATTTAAATAGCAGAGCCATATACCAGAGTGGGTCAACAGCTTTTAAAATGTCTAATAAGACAACCGCTTATTTCTGGCGTTCGAGACGTGCTATTTCGCAGTTCGAGGAAAGGGCAAAAGAAGTGGAACGATGTTTTAGGAAATCAAATTGGAATGGGGAGATATGGATATGTTGGTTTATTTTTTATTAAGGTTCTAGAGGTTTTACCCAAGACTGTTAACAGTTTTTCGTATCACGTAAGGTTTTTTTGCCATCTCGGAATTTAAGACTTATTAAATTATATGTAAAAACCATAATACTTTAAATTTCTCTAAAGGAGGCCTGATAACATATCTATTGTACAGTTAAAATAGTTTAAATTAAATAAGGAATTACTAACATACCTTAAGAGCTATTTTATCATCCTCTTAGCAAGAGATCGCTGAGTTGATTGGCATTTTGGATCCTGGCGAGAATTTTCTCTCACCAAACACCAATAGTAGTCGGCCATCATGGAGAAACCCTGGTACCTCATTTCCATCTCTTTTATGTGTTGATGGAATCGCTCACCGTGTTCTTCCCTCTGTGCTCCTAAATTTTCTGGGAAATGTTCAATATTAGAATGGAGGAAGTGAAACTTCAAGCTTAACTTTTTGAGCATAGTTTTTACAATTTCCTAATATTGATCATCTTTAACATTACCCAGAAATTTCTCGATGACATCCTCGTATGATTCCCAAGCTTTAAGTTCCATGTCAGACATCGAGTTTTTGATAGTAACATCCTTCATAAGTGAAGTGCGAATCAGTGGACCATCAAAAATGCCTTCCTTCACCTTTTCCTCCGATAGTAACTGAAATCTTTTCTGAATATATTGGTAATAGGGGCCATGTTTCTCCAAAGCTTTAACAAATTCAATAATCCCAGATTTGTGTGCAAAGGAGGTAGCAATATTTTTGCAGAATCAACTATGGGAAATTTATTACATTTTTGTCCCTAGGACCAGTTGTGTCTTTTTCGGCCAATTAGTAACTTTCCAGTGCCTTTCCCTGGCTCTAGAGTCTCTTTCACAAAAAAAAAACATGTAAAATTCACATTTTAACACAACATACGCGTGGTGGACCGCACGCTCTCAATTTAGTGTTAAAAATAGAAATGTGCAAAACCTGTACGTGATACGCAAAAACTAATAACATTTCCGTTATCAGGGGATTTGACTTGACTTATGTGCATTAAAATATTTCATGCCTCAAAATCTTCGCAGGCCTGTGTGAATTTATTGAGGAACAAGGAAATAGACGCTGAAATAACGTCATGTAAGTCTTTAGAGAAGAAAATAGAAGCTTATTGTAAGATTGAAAATTGGATGAATAGGTGGTCTGAACAAAAGTCGGGGGCTAGTTCAACTTTTTGGAGTAGGTGTTGGATGTTAATTATACATATATAATAGGAGGTCTGGGGTGGTGGACTAATTTTCAGACATAATAGATGTAGAGGCAGTATTAATACGCACAAATTTGAGTTTGATATAAAAGAGGAAACCTGCTTTCGTTTCATCAATAAAAAAAAAACACTTATTATGACAAGGTGGTTGTACAAGGAGGCTTTTGTGTCTTTAATAGAGGAGGAATGATGGATATAGACAATAAAAATATAGTGTATGAAGGATTGGAGTTGAATAGTGTAGTGCAGGCATTTGTTCATTATATTATTAATTTTCGAGGGGTTGGCTTTTCGCAATTTAATTTCTGGTCTTGCTGCTAGTATTCAACCGCCACGAATATTTTGGTTGGAAATGGAAGACGGGATTTGGATTGAGGACCAGTTTTTGAAGGAAAGGATATTTACACCCTCATCATCATGGACCAATACAAGGGTTAAAGTGGAAGAACGTCGCAGATGCACGAACTCCGCCCAGCTTCATCCAATCAAAATTTTTGTAGGTTTTGTTTTATATTTGTGTATTCATATGTATTTATTTTTTTGGAATGAACGCTAAAGATGAATAAACATAAACATAAACATAAACTGTTAGAGTTACATCTATTGGATTGTTACACAGGAAATGGGAAAGGAGATAATTTAGGAGGTGACCTGGATATTTTTAAGGACAATTGGATGAGGCTTATGGAAAATGATAGCGGCATATTCAAGAAGAGGTCGGCAGAGGTTTCTGAAATAGATGGGATTTTTTGGCAATGAGTTAATGTTCGTGTATATGAAATTTAGTCTAGCAGTTTCTTACCACATCACCGTCCTAGATGGATAACTAAAATTGGTTCCACCGGAGGATTGATGTTTGGTTGGTCCATATTAAACATTACAATGTTCATTTTATTGCCTGAAAAATTTATGTGGGTGTCAATGTGAGTTGAGTCGATGAAAAGATTATTAGTTCGTCTTTATCCCTTTTTGCCAAAATGGGTTTTATTGTTTTTAGTTCGTTTGCTTCATTTTTGTCTCTGTTTTCTTGTAGGAAATCCTTTTTAATTATGTTTGCTAGTTTAGCCTGGTCCATAAGTGAGTTGGATTTGGCCTGCTTGTGTGCTTTATCTGTGTCTATGGTCAGAGTTTCGTGTATGTTAAGTATTTCAATCCTTTGTTGAGCAAGGTCAGTGTTGGTGAATTGTATGTCTGTAAGGTTTTGTACTCTTGGGATTTATTGTTTTTGTTGGTTGTTGTAGTGTTTATGACTTTTATTGTTCCCAATATCTCGTATTTGCATAGAAACATAATCAAAGGTAATATTGTCGCAACGTGTTAGCAGTTTGTTGTGAATTACTTTAAAGAATTATCTTCGTGCATACCATATTCTGTTTTAGACTTCTAATCATCAATTAAGGTGAAAATTTGCTTCATCGCTAAGGATGATTTTGCTCGAAAAATTAGCATCCACTTGTCGATGTTCAATAATCCATTCAACTCTCTTTGCTGTGCTTCGTCATTAGGTTTCAGTTGTTGTGTTAATTGAATTTTGTAAGTATAAATACTCAAATTTTTTGCGAGTAAGCGCTCTAGAGAACTTGAAATTTGCAATTTTTATCCACGACAACAAATTGATGTTCTGGGATTTTCATCAACACTTTCACGTACTGACGACCAGTGTGTTTAGCGTATCCAAGTGATCTAGTCTCCCTCAATGTTTCAATTAATCTATTCGCAGTTGACGAAGTTAAAACACTATTCCGACAATGTGACTTGTGTAAGATTTATGGATCAGTAGCACCAATAAATTATTATTATTACTATTAATATTTTGTTTGAAATTTTCGAACTGTGGCCGCCGAACTTTCATTATTTTTAATATTGTTCAATAATGAAAATACGTTTTAATCAGTGCATTCGATAGTGGAAAAAATTTCATGATAAATTGAATGCTTATTGATTTAGAGGTTGAAATAAATCAAGAAAATTTTTCCAATTAGAATACATTTTATGGTCTCCCACAAGGATCAGTTCCGTCTCCATTACTTTTTTACATTTAATTAATAATTATACAGAATATATTTAACGGCAATACGCATTATTTGCAGTTGATACTGCAGTAATAGTGTCAGCAGATCCTTTAGAATCGAAATTTATTGATAGGTGAAAATAAATGCTTATATTCTAAATATTTGATTGTAGAGGCTTTCACTTTGTGATACATATTTTATAACTTTAAATAAAATTTTATTTAAAGCTTATATTCTAGTAATTTGAAAATGAATTGGTTGTGTGTCTAAAACCATATGTTCTGTAGTGTTCCTTAAATCTCTTCTCAAAACATCTCCTGCCTGTCCTACATATGTACTACATTTAGAACATAAAATATTGTATACTTCTGATTTTTGATCAATTGTCTTTAGCTTTCATATTCAAAAGTCTAATGTTTACTTGATGATCTAAAAGTAATCTGATAATTTGGTTTTCAAAAAACGTTTGATATGTTATCCGTTATTGGCTCAAAATATGTAAAAGTTAGGATTTTTTGTCTGTTCTATTATATTAGGATAAATAAGAGCTTTAATAGATTTATACATTTTTTTGTTAATTAAATTTTGAATCAAACTAATTGGGTAGCTATTCTCTTCAGCTATTGAATTAATTTTGTTCAGTTTAATTGCCCGAGCTGATTCTGATAATGGAATTATAAAGCTTTTTTTCTGATAATCTTTTTTTTTCTCAGGCATTTTAGTATGAAGCATTGTAATGTTTAGCTCATATAAAAAAATATAATTGAAGAATTATAATGTTAAGCTCGTATAAAAAAATTATAACTGGTTTTCAAAAACATACTTCTTAACACTATTCAAATCGTGATCAAAGGTATCTTATAACCTTTCGAGACGAGAAATTGCACTCGTAATTCCTGGTGAACGTTCCATACGTCTTGTCTTTTTGAAAACTAGACCATCAGACAGTAGACGCGAATTAATTTTCCTCGCCTCACCCCAAGGTCTACCGGATGGCCGAGACTTCCTTGGCAGGCAAGCGGTAGCACACTTGTAAAACGCGTGTATACAGCCAAGCCAGTCAAGGCGGCGTAGGAAGAAATGGTGAGCGGATGCCGACCACACTAATTATTCCCCTTTTTTTTGCTCCATTCCTAACTGTACATGCACTCCATTGCCATTAATACCGCACTATGTACACATGCACTCTTCGAGATCACCCGATCTGATGCTCGTGCACGTACTACACTTGGTTACAAAATAATTTTGTACAGTATTTTAGAACATAATATAAATAATTTTAAGGGGCTTTATTATTCAAGACGAAATCTTGGTATATGCGAGGCCGTGCTCGAGGCTACGGATTGGCTAACTCAGTAAAGAGGGTTTTACCTGAACCACTTCGGAATAATATTGTGATTAGAGTCTAAATTTATTCAAAGCCATCAAATATTTGTGTTTGGGTCAAAACAATTTTTTCATGATTGTGTATCCTTTTACTTCCGTCATTCCTTCAAATTAATTACGACTAAATGATGATGATTTCATTGCTTTTATAGATTTTATTAAAAAAATATATTATGATGAAAATCGATGATTTCCAACAAATCCGCGTGTGAGTCAACCAGTTAACAGATAGCGTATACATCCTTGGGATCAACCTTGCGGTTTTTTTTCCTCATCAAACGAAAGAAAATAATGAATGGAGGCACGCGCGCACACGACAACAACCGCTTAAGTCACGTTTCCGACGCTTCCTTCCGTTGAAAAAGGAAATCTGGGATGGCCTAATACGGCTGCGAAATGTATAACAAGTACAGCTAATGCACTTTAATTGCGGAAATAACCAAATAATCCGAACTGCACGATCAGCGTTGCAGAAGAGCGCCCAATTCGTTAATACACGAATAATCGTTATTTTTGTATTTATAAATTATGCATAAAAGCATCTCCATTATCCAAGGTTCAGCCTTGCAGATGAGTACACATTTTGAAGCGGTGACGCCTGACGATGATGATTACACAGCACTCGCATGTAATTACCACTTTGTGTACACAATAAGAACCCGAAAACCTCGGGTAATTCCGGTAGGACCTTGGCTCGTTCCCAATTAATTCCAGCTTCGCCGAAGGATCCTCGAACCGGTTGAGTCATACGCCGGCGTTCGTTTGTGTATCTGCCAGCCAGCGTGTGTTCACTTATTGTCTTTGCCCATCCAAAAATTCTTGGGCGTATGTGTTGCAATAATAGGATGGGTGGGGTGAATCATCAAGTAAAAGAAGGAAACACGTGCATTTAATGAATTTTCCAAGCTGACTCTAATAATCAATATACACACTTTATTTCCATCCTCTTAAAGTATCATACACAAATATTTTCAACTGAAAAAGTTAAAATCAATCAGATAACAAAATGTTTTAAGTCAGTTTTAAAATTTAAATGCCGACATGTTAGAGTATGAAACTACATTAAAATGGAAAAATCTACATGTAGTCAAACTTTTAGATTTATTAGGGTACAGTATAAAACCCTTAAATAAATCGGTGTTGATTTTTAACAATAACATTTTTGTATTTGACATAAAATTTTTCTGAACATAGAATCAATAGAAAAGTATATCGACAAGAGACAATTAGGGCGGTGAGGACACATGCTGAGGCTGAATGACCACGCAACTGTTAAGAAGGTATGGGAAGTATGAGTTACGAGGAAAAACAAAAGAAGCAGGCCAAAAAATACATGGAACAGAGTGGTGAAGCAAGGCATAAAACATGGACAGAAACCGGAAGAATCGCAAAGGATAGAAAAAGTTGGAAGAAGTTTATAGAAGAGAAATAAGAAGATAAATAGAGAGAAGAAAAACCCTACACACTCTTTAACTGGTAGGACATATGATTATATACATACATAAAATTTTTCGAGATATAAATTAGTCTAGGATTTTTGGTGCAACTCTTTTTGGATGCATATGTCTAATTCATTTTTTTACATCTATTAAATGTAGGGACTTCCTGAGCTTCCAGCGCTTGCAAAACATTGGGGTTTAAGTGAAGTGGTGATAAATAATTCATAAATCGGTTTCCAAAATTGTTTTAATACAGTGCTTGATGAAATAAAAGTGAAAAATGGATTTTAAAGAAGCGGATTTTTAAAGTGCAATTAGAGGGGCGAGAATTTAATGCCACTGACAAGAAAAGTATATTACAACAGAGACTTAAGTCTACACTGTAAGAGGAAAGCCTCAATCCAAATACGTTAAACAATATCAAACATCTCTCACATTTTCAGGGATCTTAAAAAATAAGTCTAAATTCCTTTATGATAATTCTTACATTCTTAAAACAGAAATTTCTGGAATAATTTAAAAAAAAATGGAATAATAGATGCTGGAAAATTTAAAAAGAAAATTCTACAAAATTCTGATAACATGTAGCCACATATTTTAAAAATTTTGTCCTCCAACAATGGAAAATAAGCGGATTTTTTATATCAACTTCAAGAATTTTGAATGCTGAGATTTGTCCGTAAATTCGGAAAAAAGATGGAGCTGCCCATCGAATAAACAGCAACAGTAATTCAAAACTCTTAGAAGAATCAAATGAAAGGAAATAGGTGTCTATCCTTTTGATGAGATAAAAATGCAAACTTATTTTCGTAGTCAAACTTCTTAAATAATTTCTTGGGCAATTTAAAATTACTGTACTGATAAATGGATGGAATGGAATTTAGTAGAAAGAGCTACGACATTAACTTTGGCACTACGTTTTGCATTATGTATCCCAACACGAATTAAACTATAACATATTATAAAAGTCCAACGTCAAAAATATTAGAACTTTTTGGTACAACATTGAAGAAATGTGGAAATTCCAGTCTTGTTTATATATTATGGAAGGTGTACTATTGTAAACTTTATAGAGACATGACCAACCTCTCTGAGTTGGGATCAACCGGATGTGCTGTCAGGGCGAGTCGTGTTGGGCATGGAAGCACGTCTGTATTTGGACGGTTATGTTCTTTATGTATCTTTTTTTGTTTTCGTGGAAGTGAACAAATATAATACGATATCAGACACCCATATGAAGTTGCCCTAGGTAGTGACAGATTCTCACTGACTAAAACCTAACTCTCCTGCTTAACAAATTACTGTTGAATAATTTTTATGGCAGTATATTGATTGGATTTTGAATTTACTTTGTAATTACTTTGTAAATACACATTAAATGAATTTCAAGTCGTGATGGGCTTTCAAAATTTTATTGTGTGCTTTTAAAAAAATGTTTGTTTGTGATTTGACGTACAGTTGTAGTGAACGTTTTCTTTTGCCTGATTGACGTGCTGGCTCATTGTGATCCAGCAGAAGACAGAGATCAAATTTGGTAGAATGGCTGAGGGACAATTGAAGGATATGATCCTGGACTCTGGGGATGTTTAGTTCTTAGCTCACAGCTAGACACGTACTACGATGATAATCTTTCTGAATCGTTCTTATCATCACGCTGTGTGTCGACTCTAGCTTATTTATCTGTGACTTGAAGAAGGTAATCCATTCAGGGCTATCATATGTCATTTTTGATCGTATGATTGCCCTATATAGGTGAACTTTATAGGAAAGGAAAAGCTGGCTACTGTCGAGCAGTAGTGAAAGCTTGTTTGCCTTTCGAAATGATGGACGTGTTTGTTCCAATTTAGTTTTTTATCCATGCACAGACATAGTATTTAACTTGGTTGAGCCAAGGAGCTGAGGTGTCTTTGACAGTGAGCTAATCTAAGGGAATCGAAAGGCCTTACGAGAAGTAAATGGCTTGGCTTTTCTATAGGTCAATAGAGATTTGCTATTCGAGTGTCTATTCCTCGAATTTATCGGGGGCGGTTTGGATTTTCCGCATCATCTGAGGGATATTGTCAACACTATTCAAGTATGCGGTATCCTCCGTATATTGGGTTATTAGTAAATGTTCAGGGGTTGAAATGTCGTGTACATTGTGGGAGAGAGCAATGATCTCTCGATTCGAAGATGGCACATTCATAGCATGCTAAGAAGGTTCTTTTAGTGATATACTGTTGGATGAGTTTCAGTTTCAGTAATTAGACAATTTAGGAATAGCACATCTAGAAATAGGCTAAGCACCTTAGTCATTGTTCTTTGATTTCTATTGAAACCTTCGATTTTATACTCGCTGGTTCGAACTAGCTGATTATTTGTGGAGAGGCTTTTTATAAAGCCGAATTGAGTGCTTGAGACTACACTCTGATCACTTGACTGACTATTCGTTCAAGCGAACGTGTATGGTTTTTTCAAGTTTACCTAATGTACCGAGTAAGCTGATAGGCCTGTGAAAATACACTTCATTGATATCATTTAAATATTCATTTAAAGTTCCTGATTCAAGATGCATCACAAAGTGATGGCTTCAAGCATTAAACATATGATAGGACGGTGATTTTGCGGAAATTTTAAATCTTTACTTGGTTTGGTTGAAGAACTACAGTGGAGTGTTTCCACTTTTTTGGCATATCGGGTTGTCAGTTTGTGTTTGGTAACCATCAAAATCCTAGTGAGAATGTTAATACCTGGCATTTATAAGTGCTCTCTAGCTGTTCTTTCGCTAAGATATGGTTTCCATCAATAAATGTCGTTGGTTGATGATGGTAAATATATTGGAAGGAATCGCCAAGAAACTCCATCGTAAAATACTGAGGTCAATAACTCCTGATGTGGCAAGAGATTTACAACCTAAAAATATGGCCGCTTTTGGTTTGAAGAGAAAATGTATTGTACGGGAAAAGAATAATGTTACAGAATATGCTGATGCAGATTTCTCCAAAGCTATGAATGCTATTAAGAACCCACATTATACAACATAAGGTATGCCATAAAAGAAGAAGAACGTGTAAATACTTTAAAACACAATATCAATCAGAAAAATTATTACAAATCTATATTTCAGCCTAATATTAATGAGGTAAACGCACCTTTAAAAGTGGCAGAGAATGAAATGCCCAAATCTAGTTATAAACGAAAGTCTTATCCAGGTTTTCAATAAGAAAATGATATTCTTAATATGGCTGAAATCGTAACTAAAAGTGATACGGGGATTGATTATGATTGACGTATGAGAAGCGCTGGAATGAAAATTGAAAATAAAGCTCAATAAAATATATCTCCACGTAACTCATCAATCTACATTGCATAATAAAGCTCAAAATGATTTTAGCGAAAAGAACTTTGTCAGAAGATTTTCGACCTATACCTAAAGAAATTTTAAGAATATATTTAACAGTAGTAGTTACCTTGCAAAATGCTTAAGTAATACTCATCACTATTATAATAGTTATGAACAATTTGAAGAATTTACTAGGAAATTAAATTTAAGATATCAATACCATTTATCACCTATAAAGGACACAGGATTTTTTGGAAATGTTAGTTATCCGTCTCGCACTTTTTACAAAAATGCAACTACTCAAAACAATTGTAAACATCGGAAAGAAGAGAATACTTGCGCAAAAATTAATGATACCACCTTTGGTATTCTTGATGAATGGGCTTCTAAAAGTGACAGGGATGTTCCACATACGAATGATAATATTTGCTACACGCGTATTGCTGATTTGCCGACGAAAGAGTGTCCAACTGTAACAAAATGCAAACAGAAAAAAACTGCAAAACGAAGAAAATATGCAAAATGGATTTACAGATGAAAGCAATTAAGATTAATAGATCCACTGAAAACCCTCGAGTTGATAACATTTTATACGAAGGCGCTCAGAAAAAGTCTACATCCTAATCATTGATATTTATTGTATTGCTGGGGAGTATTTTTTTAAAGACATGTATTTATAACGATTAACAACATGATAAAACGAAATTGTGTTTTATTAATCAGAAACAATATGAAATTCTGACCATAATAATGGCATATAAGATAATTTTGATTTGATCTAAATATATAAATACGAGAATGGAAAATACCCTATTCTCAGGCATTATAAATGTTGGTGAGGAATACAATTGACTCAAGTGAGAGATTCTTGAGGCAGTTGTATCTAATTTTATCATTTCCTGGCGCCTTTTTGTCTTTTTTTTCGGTTCCAGTTTAATAAAGTCAATGACAACTTTAATCATAGTAAGTTTAGGGATCGAGTTTGGTGATCGCTTTAAGCGATGAAGCGCCTCTTCAATTTCATCCATGAGCTGGTTGTTCGTGGTGCTTTCGTTTGGCGAGAATTGCATTCCAGACAATCCGCAAAGGCTTCGGTTGAGACGAGGCAATTTTTCCCGTGGATGGTTGGAGTCGAACATTTTAGATTTAGTGATGTTCTTTGTAAGCTCCATACTTGGGTTTTGTCTGGTCTCAATGATGTTCCTGGTTCATACTACAAAAATGTGCTTTTAATTTAGTGAACTGAATTTATATCTTATGTTCAAGATCTACAGAAGAATGTGTTTTTCCTGATATATGGAATTTATATCTTATGTTCAAGATCTACAGAGGAATGTGTTTTTCCTGATATAAGGAACGGAAGTTTTATTCATTTCATTTAATCTTTGAGGATTTTATCGTAATCTGTAGGGATAATTGGCTTTGATGGTGATTGATAAACGCTGGTTACTTTGACTTTCTAGCCGTTTAAACCGAAGATGAGAGACGTTGCTTCCAGCCACCTCCAGCTTCACGATTTGGACGTGGGGTAAGGTGAAGAGCGTAGCCATTTATATATACGCTATATCGTTATGATGAAGCTCGATATTCGCTTATGAATGTCTAAGGTATGCATACACTGTTATAGTTCCGATGTTTTATCCTTTAGACCAAAGGTCTTCAACCCGCGACCTGCCAGCTAATTTCTTGCGACCCTCAGAGGCTAAAGAAAATATTGCCTCGCGCCGCACCCGCGAACTACACTCTGAAGATGCTAGCTCCACCTAGCTAGAAGAGATACACTTTGTGAGCTCGTGATATTGAACTAAAAACACGACTACCCACGAGGCCACGAGATGGCGTTGCGTTGCATGTTGCAATTACGGCAAGATAAAGTAAGACCTCTAAAAAGTCAGCTTCAACGACAGCAAGATAGTTTTCAAAAGCAGAACATTGAAGCATGAAGGTTGGCTACATTATATCCGAAAAAATTGCTTTAAAATATAAACCATTGATCAAGGAATATATGGAGGAAACCACTATATTGTGTTCGTCTCAAAAATAACTTTTTTGTAAAGTTAGTTTGTCTGATGTTACTGTCGCCAGAAGAATCGAAGAGATAGCGGAAGACATTGAAAATTCACTAAAAGAACGTGCATCGAAGTTTGTGTACTATTCTGTTGCGCTCGATGAAAGCACAGATTTAACCAAAACGCGTTTTTGAACTCAAGAAGGAAATCGCCTCCTTCATGGAAAGTTCCTTAATTTAGTGACCCCGACTGGCTGCGCGACTTTAGATTCCTCACGGACATCACGTTGCACCTCAATGATTCGAACACCAAACTACAAAGAAAAGAAAATCTCATCAACAACCTACTTGACATTGTGAAGGCATTTGAGTTTAAACTGGATTTATGGAAAAATGATCTGTTGAAAAAAGAATTTACGCACTTTCCTAAACTAAAGAGTTGCGAATATACAGATGTGGATAAATATGTCGCAGCAGTAGATTTACTCAAAACAGAGTTCCAATCAAGGTTTTTTGACTTCAGAGCTAATGAAAATTACATCAATCTCTTTGCCCGACCATTCGGTGTATCCGTTGAAGACATGCCAAAAAAATTTCAGATGGAACTTATCGATTTGCAGTTCGACAAGGGTCTTCTTGATTTTTATGCAAAATATGTCGATCAAAAACTCGTTTCCTGAAATCCGAAAACATGACCAGAAAATGATATCTCTGTTTGGGAGCACATATATGTGCGAGCAGCTGTATGAAGAATGTGAAGTCCAAAAAAAGTTCGGAGTTACAGATGCACATCTGGAAGCAGTTGCGAGATTTGAACTTTTAACCAATAAAGATTACTGCATTTTGAAATTATATTTTTTTATTTTATTAGAGTGGTGGTAAAGTGACGTGTGAACGATGTGATAATGATTTTTGGCCCTTGCACTAAAAAAGGTTGAAGACGTATGCTTTAGAATGTTTGCGTTCCAAGTGCACATTATGCACGTATTGACTTTGGTTACTATTGCATCGTTGAAGTCTCTAATGCTTTGTAGGTTTCACGGATCTTAGTAAGTTCAGGAAGGGTTTTATTGCGTCTATCTTTTTTTGCAGGAAAATGTGAGGAATTCTGGGTTTGAGTATATCTAGTGTCCTCAAAACATCTCGCGGTTTTTTGGGCGACAAGAAGGTGTGACTGTGTTTGCTAGTTTGTGTGGATTTTTTTTGGGAATTTTTTTCGCAGCCTTTGTAGTTTGCTGTGTGATGGCCGTTGCAATTGCAACATTTGGGATCGGCGTCAGTATGTGGATTACGTTTGCATTCCGATGATCATCTGCGCATTTTATGCAGCGAGGAGCTAAATTGCAGCGCTCAGGCTTCGTGGAGGGTGGGGAGCATAGAGAACGAATCGAAGATACACATATATGGAAAATCACATAATTTCCCTAGTTAAAAACAGAAGTGGCAAAGTCTCTCTAGCCCAGAATTTATGATGGAGAAATCAAATTGTTCGTTCTCAATATTTCACTCGTTAATGGGTCATCTAAATAAGAGTCGTAATTTATTATATCGCGTATGGACTTGGCACTGCGGAAAGTATAAAAAAAAATTAGGGATGGCGCTTTAATTATATCGATACAAAATGAAAGGCACAGCAATTTATATCTAAGGACGTCCAAAATCGATAAGCTTAATGTTAAAGTTGAACCCCATAAAACATTTAATGTTTCAAAAATAATTATACATTGCTTTAACTTGACACATTGCAGTGATAAAGAAAATTTGAAGGAACTTAAAAGGATCAAGGAGTAATTCAAATAAAACGTTTGAGCATAAGGAGGAATGATGAAGAATTTGCAAACTGCTATTTGTATAGACTTTTAATGCGTTCTAACTACGAAAATAAAAGTAACAATGATTTCATGTATAACCTAGAAGTTCGACCAATTGTACCTAACCCATTGAGATGCTTCAATTATCAGAAATTTGGTCATGTGTTATACAAATGTAACAATAACTTCGTTTGCGATCAATGCGGCAACTCCTCCACATGAGGCTCCGTTTAAATGCTCAAACTGCGATGATACACACTCATCACGTTTCGGACAGTGGCCGAAGTTTCAGGTCGAATGCGCAATCCAGAAACTTCGTGTGGAAAATCGACTGTCTTACGTTGAAGCTGGATATAAATTTAAATCTATTAGCCGTGTTTCTTTTACTGAACAAAAAAGTATCTCAAAAGTTGTTGCTGCAGTAAAAACAAATACCATATCAAACAATGCGATTTGGATAAGGATATGCCAGTGCCAACAGGTACAATGCAAAAAAAAAGCGTTGAAAAACCCATTGCTGTAACCATGGTAGAAAATATCAAAATAAACAATCGTCCAAATCTAAGATAGTTGTAACATCAGCACGATCTTCAATCATTATGCTTTCGGATGTTTTAGTGGATAGCAATTAGGCTAAGCTTTTAGCGCAGCGTGATAAAGTCTACAAGAGACTAATTTCGACATGAACATATCAGTCGTTACGAAGTGGAATGGAGGTAAATTTTTAAACCTAGGTGCAAAATATCTGAAGTGATGTAGGATACTCAAAATGGGTTTTTGGTGGATATTTAGCTATATTGAATACTTTATAAAATGTAATTAAGAGATTATATTAAGTACATCCCAATTATTCCTTTTCGGCCACTTTTTGAATCTCATCAAGAAACTAAGTCGTAGTAGCAATTGAATCTACGCATATCCGCTGCTAAACCAAGATCATCAACAATCACGAAAATATTGTTCAAGAAGTGGATTTGTCGTTTATACGTTTCCTTAAAATATGCACATGGTGTTCCCCGAGGTTCCATTTTTGGACCATTCTTATTTTTTAATTATAAATGGCTTACGTGGTGCAATCAATGATCTAAGGTGCCATTGTATATAGGAGCTACTACCATTACAATGGACTTGGTTAGAAAATTGCAAAGTGTTGTGTCTTCAACTGAGAATATTTGAACGGTTGGAGAACAACCGCCTAAAACTAAATAAAAAGTCATTAACATTTTCTGTCAGAAGATCTGACGATTTAATTGCAATAGTAATCTTTATATTTCACATTACATACTACAAATACAAATGTTTTCATTTCAAATTATTAAACAATTAGCTTTTTTATTCTTTATTTAAAAAAAAAAACAAAGTAATCGCCTCTCTTTCTTCATTATATTCAAGATGTGCCACAAAGTATACACTTCTATAATTAAAATTTTATTTTTAAAGTTGTAAACATATGATTTATTAAAATTATAACTCACAATTGAATACTATATTTAAATACCCTTTATAATATTTATTGTAATAGATTGTACAAAAATTTCCTATTCTCACTATAAATTTTGTTGCAGGTACGTTCAATCTGGATTTCTTAGCTGCGTGGTTTCTACGCAATAGTTTGAAAGTATTTACGGATTAAATGTAAGTTAATATTTAGGTTAGAATTGATGATGGCGGATTGTGCACGAACAGCGATTTTAATCAATTGACAAAAAAATTAGTTGTTTCAACACTTCTTGCAAAATATCCTTTTATGAATTACACTATCACCTTCACTTCATAATTTTGAACTTTTTAATCAGAAGTAATGTTAATTTTAAACTTTGTAGTGAATTTCTGTATTATTTTAGTTTCGAATATTGAATATTGAACTTCCGGTTTAATTAAGTATTTGTAACTAATATTCACTTAATATTTTTTGAAATGATTTATTTGAAAATAAAATAATACACAGATATTCATTACAAATTTGAAAAAATACATTACTTCTGATTTGTTCAAATTTGTAATATGTATTATTTTATTTTTGAATAAATCATTTCAAAAAAATATTACGTGAATATTAGTTACAAATACTTACATAATTAGAAAAGACAATCACTTACTTATTACGCGCAGAGGGACACTTTCGGCCTTCTAGATGTTTAGTAAATATAAATAGCGTCGGCCTACATAAATAATAGTGAATAATAATGTAAGTTGGAAACCATTCAAAAACGGACCGATTATAAATAACACCTGTTTCGTACTTTCCATTCGGCAACGGTTCTAAAGTACAAAAGATGTGGGTTTCCAAAGTGTAAAACTTTTCTTAATCAAGTTTTCATTCACCATTCCCAATTAACTTTTCCACTTGAAGTGTGTTCGGGATAAAGATCTAAATTAAACATTCATCATTTGAAAAGAATAGAAATTTTTCGCTTGCAGAAAAATTAAGTAACTATGTTTAATTGTGGAGGCGTTTACTTTGTGGTAAAACAAAGTGATCCTGTTTTCTTTCTTCAGTGTTAAGTAACTAATTGAATAATACAAACTTAGTAAGTACTTTGTAAAAATATATACATATATTTTTAATTATATTATATATACAATAATATATATAATATATTTTTAATTTAAAAAAAAAACTTGTGTATAATTTTTTTTTTTTGCAAATTTAATAACCCACCATGACGGCATCGTTTAATTAAACCGTGCAGACAACAGTATTAGCATAGTAATTGCGTTATCTTCGTAAACAAGTCGATGTAGCAGAATGCGAGATAGGCAAACATCACAAAGACCAATTATTTTTCTGGCTGTATTGTATACTGTATAAACAATATTTTTTATGCTCTATTGTTTGGCGGCTGGTTTTATTGTTCAACCACCTTTATGGTGTTATAATAAAGACGGTACATAATGTGCGCAGTGTTACGATTTTTTTCTGAGGAGAATTGTTAATAATCATACTGATAATAACCATAATTAAAATTATAATATTGTTTTATTTATTTTTCATTTTTCGAGGATAGAACAGCGAAAATAAAACAATAAATGAATCTCTTAATAAAATAGCATTCAATCCTCATGGACTTGATATGCCAGTGGCTTTTAATATAACTGGTTTGCTAGGAATATACAAAAGATCCAATATGCCTATAGAAGCTATTCAATTTGAACATAATCATCTAAAAAGAAATTAGAGCCTTTCGAAAGAGGCATTGACTTGTTGGGCTTCAAAATGGATGAATATGGAAGCTTGAACTTAATCATCTAAATAAAAATCAAGATCTTCTGAAAGATTTTTTTAATACAATAAGTTTAATAGCTAATAATATTGTTGAAAATACTAACACTAGTGGAATTGTTATAAATATAGACTTGTGGCGAAAAACCGCGGAGACTTTTTATAAGGCTGGTTACTTTACAAAAAATACAATTCGAATTTGCTTCGACAACTTTAATCACTTAATGATGTTGATGTTGATGATTGTTGAATTTCAATCAACACATTTTAATTTTTGTGTACGCGTTTCTAAAAATTCTGGTAAATCTTACACAAAATTTTTTCTTGGATATTATTCACCATTTCCTAAGATGAATTTCCTCAATTACTTTAATTACACTGTGATTTCCTTAAAGAAAGCACAACTGGAGTTCGATTATTACTAATCCATCCGACCATAGCCTTCTTGATTTCCTATTATTAAACACGCTAGAAAATAATGATTTTTATTTGTATCAAATTACTCAACAAATTAATTAATTAAATTTTACTTTTAATAAACCTTGTCATGTTAAAGGCACCAATTCCATAACTCAAGGTTCTTCCAGGTAATGATAATTGGTTATGGTATACGAATAATACAGCATTAAGTACATCCCTTGTTGTAGATAATGATATGGAAGCCAGACCACAGAAATATAATACACACTGTTTAAAGTTTTCCTTAATGGAATGATTGTTATAATTAAACCCATTAATTTCGCAGTAAACGTTAATTTTATGGTAGCTCACCTGTTACAATTTAAATAAACTGATTCCATACATCAATTAATTTTACAAAATTCTGCCCCTCAGCATTTCAGGTGATGAAGTTATGGAAAAAAAAGATATTGTCATCGTTAATTCGACATTTTTTAATGATGGAAATTAAATTATAATTAAACGCCTCGTTGCCGCGAATCCGGTAACCTCGTTATCGAGTCGAAAAATTCGTCGTCATCCTAGTCGACGGGCATAAATAATCCAATAATCCTATTATCCGGCGTGTAATCGCATCAGAACATTAATATCCGCAGTAGGCAATAACGGAACGCAATTATCCAATCGACGTTGAATTGCCATCAACGCAGACATATATATATATACACCCCAACACGTCAGTACTTCGTATGGTTTCGTGGGCGAACGTTACATTTTAATGAAAAGACATTTAGGTTTACATATGAATAATACTATATTCGAGAAAGTAAATAAAATTGTTCATACAAAATATTCCCTGTTGCTTTCTAAACCTTTAAAAGTTGCCTTTCAGGTAGCTGATGAATTCCATCTCAGAAAAATGCTAATTGATGTTGGTAGCAGTAAGAAGTAACTGTTTCACCCGCTTGCAACAACTCATAATGAAGCACACCCTTCATATCCTACCAAATGCAGAGAAGAACTTTCTTTCTGAAGCGATTGGGTTTGTGACCGATTGTAATGATTCTCCAGGATTTACCCATGACTTTCTGCATTTCGTCCGTAACGAGTTTCGACAAGAAAGACTTTCGACACTATTTGTTGTGCCTTTCTTGTCACAAGCTGCCAATGGTTAACTTTTGTTGGTCTCACTGATGTTTATTTCTTTCTTCGCCTTTCTCTTCATCTTCATCGTTTTCTCACATTCTAGGCCGATGTTTGTCGCCCAGACAGAAATCACCACGTTATGAATTTTATAAAATTAACTTCTTCAAACGCAGATAAATGAAACACAATATAATAAAAACAACACTTTAAGAAAAAGATAAATCATCTTACATATTTCATAATGGTTATTTATAGTTCTATCTTCAATTCTAATCTTAGTTTTTAAAGATACGTCGATTTTGATAAGAGTTATGAATTTTATAAAATTAACTTTTTTAAATGTCGATAAATGAAACAGAAAATCATAAAAACAAAACTTTAAGAAAAAGATATATTATCTTAAATCTTTCATAATGGTTATTAATAGTTGTATATTCAATTTTAATCTTAGTTTTTAAAGATATATCGAGTTTTACAAGATTATCTTCTAAACTTGTTTATTTTGTTTTTATTACAACTTGTGACTATAATAATTCTATTGGAGTAACTGTGGCCGTGAGAAAATGCACTTAAGGTGCATCTTGCGTGAAATTATTCAATTTCAAATAGGTCTAATCTATTTGGCACACAAATTCCAGCGGTGATCGTGGATTACCTCACGCTTCCTCGAAACCGCAGCCATTGGTTACCATGTACCATGAGCGCGCGTTTGCGGTGATCACATTTATTTTACTTATTTCGTTGTTTGTTTGTTTTTTTGCTCCATCGTCAATGAATTGTGCAATCATTGGTACGTGTCATTAATTTCACGGTTGTTTTTATAGAATAACTAATATTAGACAATTCGGGTTAAGGATGATGCTCAATTTACTCATTTTCGGCGGATTTAACGTTTGCTTCATGGTTACGGTGATGTGACGTAATTTGACCGAAGGACGCTGGTCAAATTTTTGACAATCAAAAGGATTTAAAAATAGATAATATGTGAAATATCTAAAATATAAGATGGAAAAATAGTTTTTACTACCAGTGAATTAATATAGAATAGCAGGCGCCATCGCCATCTTCATTAAAAATTGCACTTCAATCTTAATTAGTTTAGTAATATACAGGATGCCCAAAAAGAAAGTTTATTTTTCTTTAGCAATCGCCAGTCGCTACGGAGCGTTTCTCTGAAGCGGACCGCGAGTTGTGCGTGCGTGAGTTTTACATAAATTGTGATTCGGCGACTGCAGCAGAGGTTTGCGCCACTCAAATGAGACGTCAAGCATACCTCTTATTTGTAAATGGTTGAAGATGTTTGAAGAAACTGGTACAACATTGGAAGAACCAAAAACGGGCCAATCGAGATCATCAACAACGTCAGAAAGCTTCGATAATGTTAACCAGTCTGAAGCCTTCAATTCGTCTTTAAATGTGCCTACATCGTCATTACGCCATACTATGCATAAAGACCTAAATCTGCATTTCTTAAAAATTCATTTATTACAACAATTAAAAACCATGGATTACGATTAAAGTAAAATTTTTCGTGGCAATCTGATCTCCAGAAGAGATGACTAAATTAGCCTCCACGCAATCCTTATTTAATCCCTATGGGCTTTTTCTCGAGGGGTTATCTTAGACCTAAAGTTTACACGAATGGACCAACTTCTATTTCGCATTTAAAAGAAAATATCTATCAAGAAATGGTAGCCGTCGAAAAGTCTACCTGTCAAGCAGACAAGGCAAGAAATGTTTAAGTTCGATAAATGATCGCGAATGATGATATTATTTTTAGGAAATTGTATAATTTAATAAACTTTCAATAGAAAGCTTACTTTTTTTAATGGTTCCAAGAATTAAAAAAAAGTTGTGAAGAATTTTTACACTATTTAAGTTTAACGCTGATTTGCAGATAAACGTGTTCCCATCATTCCGTTGATTACTTGTTGCCATCGCGTATGTGAAGAATCCGTAGTCATTGAACCCTCACAGCCTCGAAATTACCCGAGTTTTAATATCTTCCTCGTTATTTTTTTTCCTGTCTGAATCACGGCAAATCTCTTCCTGGCATAATTTCGATCTCACGGATCCCTCCCCACCAGCGATAAATTCACTTCTGCTGGTGGAAACGCGCACCGTTAAATTCGCTACGTGAATGGTGTACGCGCGCCGAACGTGATCGTTTTATAGAGTTTCTTGGAAGTCCTGGGCCGGGCCATTAAAGCAGAAAAAAATTATTTACATGAAATTTTAATTTAAACAAATTGTAGTTTTTTTTTTGAAACATTTCGATAATGGACCATGCAGGTGCTGCCATCTAACAACCGATGTCCTTAACGTAAAGTTTAACTTTTTGTCAGTAGAGTAAATCAGAACGTTTTAATACCCATGCGCCATTGGTGTTGTTTACAATGACATGAAAAATTGATGTCGGTTAAGAAATTGAATTTCCGTCCAACTATATGTTTACAACTTTCGACTTTGATTATGAAAACAACAGTCCTTCAATGAATTAATTCAACGCGATGAAGCACTCTCAAAATCCACTATATATCAATGGTATAATTTCGTGAAGGTCGTCAAAAATCGGTTGTTGTTCCAGAAAATATTAATCCTGATATTGCAGGATCGTCATGTGAAATTATTGCATCCTTGGGTATTAGGAGAACTAGCATACATTCAATATTGCATGAACATTTGGTTGTCCAAAAAAAATTTTTTTTTCGCATTGGGCTTCACATAATTTACCAATAGCCAAAAAAAGTCTCCTATCGATTGGTCGTAAGCAATGCTCCAGAAATACAATTGTGGTACTTTAAAATACGTCTATAATTTAGTACCTGGGGGGGGAATCATGGATATATGCATATGAGCCCGAAAGTAAACATGAATCCACTGTATATGTCTTCCAAGATGAGCCAAATCTAACAAACGTTCAGTATTAATACTTTTTTCACAGCACTCTTGATGAAACGAAATTATATATTAGGTAATTTAAAATTTCAACACTGTGTTGCCGTTAAAAAGGAAGTAATTTGTTCGAGACAAGCATTTATTAAACTGATGATTTCTGGCGTATTGTAAGTCTTGGCACTTTTTATGCAAAATTTCCTTGAGCTCAGGAACTGAAATTGACGTGAGAGGCTCTTGACATCAAAGGAAACCAGAATTGCGTTGTTTTTGATAGCTAGGTTCTTGATTTTATCCACGAAATCGATAGACTTATTCCATATTTGGATGTGCAGGGAATTATTTCTGGAAGTTTTTTGTTGACCAGGAAATACACTTTATACGAGGGAGCATTGATCTAGGAAACGATTAGTCTTATTGGGATTGTTTCTAGCGTGGGTGTCCTCGTATTCATGATTCTATATTTGTACATTTCAAATATCTGGGATTATGGAATTTGCTGTTTTAATTGCTTCAACAATCTGCTTCTAGAGCTTCACAGTAGGGTCTTTTTTGATGTTGTAAAAGTTATTTTCATCGATAAAATTGTTCACTTTTTTAATATATGTTTCCTTATCCAGAATCGTAATAGTATTATCCTTGCCTGCTTTACAAATAACTAAGTTTCTCGATTTGTATTGCTGGAATGTTTAGCAGATTTTCCAACTCATTTCCTGATAATGTTTGTGAATGGGATTTTATCCAGATCTGATTTTATGATTATCCGGTTGAGTGTTAGTTCGGTTTCAAGGGCTAAAGTTCCCAGGTTTTCTTTTGAATTCCACGGGGTTGGAGAATATTTAAGTCTCTTATTCAGGAGTTCCATATCACTGTTGCTGAAATGGGTTCTTAACTCGCAGATAGAAACTATGTGCCGAATATGGCTTTTTTTTCGCCCTTGCTCCTTGGTGTACGTCTGATGTTTGCCTTTGTTTTAGGTTATTTAATCTTTTGAGTTGTTTGATGTAATGCCCGTGTGTTTTGTTGTTAACAATCTCGTTGGCTTCACCAAGACAGATATCCAATCGAATGATATATTGTCAAAACGTTTGGTCAATTTCCATATGTATAATCTTTTGGTATTCTCTCAAGTCGGATCTTCTTATGTATGTGTTCTTGAATTATGTGAAGATTATATTAATAATAAAAACGCGGATAAATTCACTTCTTCACTTCCTGTGTACCATTTTCTGTTTTCTTGCTCTAGGCACGTGATTGTTGCATTTGTATGGTTCTTATTGCTTCTATGGATCTGTTGCTGCATCTGATATTCATGTAGAACGGGGTAAGTTTGTACTTACCAGATGTGATTGGAACACATTTTCTTCTTTAACATTGCCCATTTGCACATTGCAGCTAGTTTCACGTCACTCACGTTTTTACTATCGTATATACTTTCTTCACTGCACTCTTGACAAAACAGAAAAAGGCCAAAAATTAAATCTCCTTGAAGGTCTGGAGATTAAGAGAGCTATTAGGAATGGTAATAATCTCCTAAACAACCAGAACGAACTATTAATAAGTTAGAATCTCTTAAACTCTGGATTTTCCCCCAGTTAACATTGTAACTTCTTCTTTTTTTATTAGTTATTTTTGTAATTCCTTTGAGAATGGTCATCATTGGCACATGCCAGGAAACTAAATATAACAATATGAAACTAAACACGTGTTTTAATTTGAAATTACCTAATACTAACAAAAGTTGTTCGGGCACGAAGCGTAAATGGTCGCCTGTTTTTTCCGAAAAAAAACGGACATGTGGCAACTGTACCATTAATGTAGTATGGTCAATTCTGAATTGTAGACAACCATTTGTCTTCAGAAGTCTTCGGAAAATAAAGAAAACCAACCGCCGTAGAAGCATAATTTTGCACCAGGACAATGCGAGCTCTCACACATCAAAAAAGAGACTCTTTGAGAACTGGGAAACTTTTTGAAAACTAAACGAACTAATGGGTCATTTTTCACTTGAAATACTCTTTTAATATTCTTCTTTTCATCCAACAATAGGTGGCTTTCCTGCATTTTTAATATTTTTTTTTTGCTCCATGACTCCACGGGATATTGGTTGAACCTTTCGCTTACTTCTCTGCCAATTTTTTTGGTAAAAAAATCCACATGTCGGTGAAGTGAAGTATTTTGACACTCATTATGCCTCTGCCTAACTTTGAAACTAACAAAAACTTTTTTGCTAGTTATCTTGGTGGGTTCACTTTCTTTGTAATGTACCAAAAATAATCCGTCTCATCCCTCTCTAAATCTAGCTTCACCTAATTCTTTGCTGACTTATCGATTATTTTTAAAAGAGCTGGTCTATATACGAATAAAGGAAATGTACTTTTGAAAAATAGATTAATTATCCTTAGTCTTCTCCTCAAGATTTATGGGTTTATTCTAATCACGGATTTTGTGTTTCTTCTTTTGCTTTGAACTAATCTATTTTAATTTATTGTTTATTTTACTGAAAACCATATATAACTGTATTTTCGCCGTTTATGGTCATTAGGTTATTGTGACATTACGTTTCAAACTGCTTGACGTTTGTGTTTATGTATAAATATATTGTAAAATCTGGATGGCATGGGCTAGAGAGGGTCGGAAACATCGCAGAAGAAAAACGATAGGTGGGAATGAAATAGAGCGAAATAGGCTGTTCTTATTATGGGCAAAGAAACGTTACCGTTTAGATTTCCAAGGAGAAATATTACCTTTAAGTATGATAAATTAAGTTATTTTTGGTAATTCATTACCATTGCATGCCCATAATAATTGATTGTCAATGTGAATACCTAGTAAATTGACTGTATCTTCCATACATACATCATCGTGGTGTTTTAACGTCATGCTTCATGTCCATTTATGCTTAGCTTATTGGAACTGAACAATGCAGCTTTTTCTAGAAAGACAATACATTATAATTCATATAAGTCTTTAATGATTGCTTTCAATTTAATTATTTTATTTCTTAAGGACTACCCGATGTCAATATCAGCCTCGTCAATACAACAACATTTAATATCGCATAAACATTTAGATGTTAAAAACGTGTTGAATCTCGCATAAATTGACAATTGTTATAAAAAAGGCTAGTATCGATTTATGGAAGGAATTGCTCAGTAAATAGATTTGTAGTCTATGATATCGTAATAGGTGACTATAAAAAAATACCCCTTAAAACCGGAAATGTGGCAACTGTACCATTAATGTAGTATGGTCAATTCTAAGTGGTATGCAACCATTTGTTTGTCGAAAGTCTTCCGAAAAATAACGAAAACCAACCGCATCAATTTTTCATATCACTGAAAGTTACACAAAGGGGTATTAAAACATTCTGAGTAACACTAATTACAAACTGTTGAACTTTACTTTAGGTGCTCTCTCCTGAATCGTCAATTAGTGAAATATAAAAAGTACACGAGAGACAAATCAATTACGTCATATACACATTGTACTTAATAGTTACTACTGAACTTTAGTTTAGAGACAGCTCCTAAAATTCAATTATTGAAATATAAAAAGCATAATAGAGTTGAATCAATTTCGTCATATACATATTGTACTTAATAGTTAATATTCAAGTTTAATTAAATCCACTTGTGCACCGAAGGCAAAATATCACCGTCGAATCTAATTTAACTTCGGCGTTTTGCCAGGAGGCGCAGGCATCAAAACATGTTTTTGCGAATAAGGACCCTTAGGAAAAGGTCCACTTCCATTAGGGGCCACCCTAGCGTCCGTGCTTATTTATACGTCCATTGTTGGTGATTGCGTCGATCCGCCGAAAATTCCCTGCCGCTGGTCCTCGAGGGTCCTCCTCCACCTCCTCCTGTTGTTACATCAATTTCCATTAACCGTCCCTTCGCATCCGCCCCTAGAAAGAGCCAGCGCGGAAACGGCATAAGACAATAAGCGGGATTACATCATCGTTAGATATTTAAAAATAAATTAGTCGATTAATAGTAATAATAGTATAGTACTATCCTACCAACTGCGCCAATTATGATTCAATCATAACGAATACATTTACTTCATTCAAACAATTATAAATTAATATCAAACCCCCTATGTTCTGTAAATCGGCATCTGGCATAAAATTGGTACACGTAATTAGACTTGCTTTTATATACATCTATCATCTCATATTAATAACCTTGGGTGAAATGATTCGTTAAGCTTTTTGGCTTTTAATAAGTTATTTACGTACAAAAATGATGATGTGGCCATCATAATACTTTTCCTATATTTTTCTCGAAAACTATGAGGTTTACGCAAGAAGGATATTCATAATAATTTTCCCAATTTTGAATTCTTTATAATTACTTCTTGTAAAAATAAGCAATTTATACCGGTCACCCGTCTAATGGCTGACCCAAACCACCGTTGCTGGTATTACACTGCTTAGATTAGTTAATTTTTACTTATTAATTTTTATTCTAGCGAAAACAAATATTTTCCATCATATGTTTTTATTAGCGCCCTCTATCCACTATTGGAAGTAATATTTAAAACAATTGATTTAATTTAATTTTCTACTATTTATAAATTTCAAAGTAAGCTTTGACAGGACAATAATTTTTTTTGTTTCCAAGAATTAGCCTCCTATTCGGGTATTGTCAGCGCAACCGGGTTGAAGTTGTCGCTGTTGACAGTTCCTTAATTGTAGGTTGACAGTTCCTTAATTAGGAAAATCTTTGCAATGTTTAGACCATAGATGTTACCTAAATTGATAGCAAAAATTAATATTTTTTCTTCACATACAAGGCTTCTCAATGGCGCCATCTGTTGTATATTGATGGTAACACATTAAAAATTATTCACCTTTACTATTTATAATTTTAGAAACTGCGCTGCATAGACTAATGTCTTAAAATACATGTTTAAAGACAAAAGAAAGAATATAGATCCAACAGATATAGCTATAAACAATCAAAAAAGACAATAAAATCATTTAAATTCGAAAAACAAAAGACAAATAATAAAAATGGATAAAAGACAAATGATAGAAACACAGTAGATAAAAACAAAAGAACAAACGATGACAAATCCAAAAGAAGAACAATGAGGAATGTTAAAGGTTAATTAATAAATACAAGATAAAGAAAGACAATGACAACTATTAACGAAGATACAACGAAATATATAAAAGTAAAAAAGACTCACAACAAAATAGAAGAGTTAGAAGTGAAAGTACAGAAAAAAAATAAAACACTATGGACAAAATATGATATACTAGAGAGTAAAGAAAATATACAACTAAAACTCGAGACTTTTAAAGAGTTTTGTTTGCTTTTATTTTCGCAACAATTGTTTCGCCACATTATGACATATTTCAATAAACTCTCGTGTTATATAAAAACTAACAGTTGTTTTTTAAATGAACTTTCAGCAATTAATAGCCAATACAATCAAAAAAAGACTAAAAAACAGACACAATGCGAAGGAAAAGACATTAGAAATTTAAAAAACGAGATGTAAAAAAGGTAGCAAAAAACTAACCAAAGAAATATTTGGTTAAGATTTATTTACGCATTTGAATGTAATTTATTGATTGCACAAATTATTATTTTTAACAAAATGAAATGTCTTTAATATCACAATCTATTGGGTATAAAGGGTAGTACATTAAAAATTCTTTATCTATATAAATTTTTAGAGATACTAAGCTGCATATATTTGTTAATATTTATTTATTTAAACATAAACAAATATTTATCGTCGTAATCTTTTTTAATTAACGCCCTCTGTTGGTTATTGGACGCAATATTTAAAACAATTTATTCCTTATACTTATAAATTGCAGATTAATGTTTTGAAACTGTTTATTTTTCATTTGTAATTAATTTATTATTATTCTACAGACAAAAGGTTTTCATCGAAATAAGTTTGTTTTGTTTAGGAGTCTCTAAACCACCCTCCAATTAGTAAAACGTAAGCAAGGGTTTTAATTAAAAGTTGTAAAACGTAAATAAACATAACATTATTGCAAAATTTAATAGATTTATCCAAACAAATTTTTCAAATAAATTTTGATGATGAGGGTGGAATAGTTGCCACCCACCCAGCCTATATATACCAATAAACTTTAATTCCTTATCATCTCGCTGTATCCAATTAAATTATTTACAAAACTTTTTGAATAAAAAAGAAATTAAAAAGGTAAAATTTTTAAATAGGTAAATTAGTAAAAATTTAATGTATGATGGGTGGGCAGAGTCTAAATCTAAATTAGATCAGATTAGCTATAGAAAGTTATTTATATTTAAACTTAAATTTTATTTTGTTTCATTTTTTATTACATAAAGCATCTGAAGTAAAAATTTTAAGTGTGGAAATTAATAAAAATTATACACATGATACGTGGGAAGGCTTTAAATCAAGCTTAAATAAGATTAGCTCTTGAAGGTCATTTATATTTAAACTTAAATTTGGATTACGCTTTTTTAAAATTATATATAAGGTTTTATTGTTTTTTGCAGCAAAATTGTCAATGATGAGTATTTAAAGTTATCATGTATATGTAGGGTGGGTGGGTGGCCTCTATCCCACCCTCCAAAGAGTAAAACATAAGCGAGGGTTTTAATGAAAAGTTGTAAAATATAAACACAAAATAATTCTAATTTTTAGAGATTTATTCATATAAATTTTTCAAATAATGTTTGATGATATTTTACTGATTGAAGGGTGCCATAGAGGTCACCCACCCACCCTACATTTACATATACATTTTGATTACTGATCGTCTCGTGGATTGGAGTAAAATTAATTACAAAACTTTGTGAGTAAAAAAGAAATTTAAAAGGTAAAATTTGGAGTGAGGTTATTAATAAAAATTTTATGCACTATGGGTGGGCAGATTTTAATTCTAAAGTAAATAAGATTAGCTTTAGAAAGTAATTTATATTTAAATTTCAATTTGTATAATACCGTATTTTTTATTACACACAAGGTTGTATTGTTTTTTTTTGCAGCAAAATCATCAGCGATTAGTATTTAAAGTTATCATGTATTTGTAGGGTGGGTGGGTGGCCTCTATCCCACCTTTCAATCAGTAAATCATAAGCGATGGTTTTAATTAAAAGTTGTAAAGAAACATAAACAATGGGGATGTGGCAATCATAGTATTTTTCTCGAAAATTCTGAGGTTTACGTAAAAAGGCTATTCTTTACAATTTTGCTCGGCTTTGGATTCTTTAGAATTACTTGTAATATAAATTTCATGAACTCCTATAGTTTATTAGCAATAGGCAAAAAATATCAATTTTTTTTTCGCAAGAACTTTATGAATAAGATTAAGAATAAGAAGTTTTTGGTCTTTCTCATTGTTAACAATAATATAAGACAAGTTAATAACACATCATAATTAATAATAATTTTATAAATGATGAGATATAGTAGTAAAAAATATCATGGTTAACAGCGTATACACATAATAATTTCAGCTAAATATTCAACTTAATGCTTTTAAGTCTTGAACGCAGTTAATAAATTCATTAATATCGAAAAAGGCATTTTGGAAGATTGATTTTAATTTTTATTCGATAACGATGTCATTTCATAAGGAAGTATATTAAAGTTAATTCCGGAATTATGAAGAGATTTTTTGACATACGTCATAATTTTATAGTTATTTCGAGTCGGGTAATCATAAGCATTGCTATGTTTTTTTAATATCCCCCTGTTACAATGAATGAGATATAATGTTTTCAAAATATATCTACATGGCAAAGTTAATACTTTGTATTCATTAAATTTATTTTTACATGTCTCTGTATAGTGTAAATTAAACATTAGTCTTATAATTCTTTTTTGCGATATAAATATTCCATTTAATTCAGTAGACAGATCCCATAATATCAATAATATGACATTAATTTTTGCACAGATAATATCAATATGTTTTGTCCATAGTAGATGCTGATCTATAATTATTTCTAAATAGTTTGCCCATACGGTTTTTTGTATTATCTTATTATCATATGTAAAGTATGTTGTTTCAGTCTTGTTGTGTATATTTGATACATGTAATATTTCCGTTTTTTTGAATATTTACAATTAAATTTTTGCGACAGCATTCTTAAAAATGATTCATGACTTTAGATACTTTATCTTTAGCCCCCTGCAATGGTTTGTAGAACACTACAACGGCAGTATCATCTGCATACATAAATACTTATCCATAAACAATATAATCACAAGTAATACCATAAGTGATGGCAATTTACTCGAATAAATTTTGTTTTTGCATGAAAGTTTGTTGCTTAGCGATTTTAATGAGAGCAACTGTCACCTCAAATGTCCTTGTCTTCTATGTGATATCTAACTTTTATTAGCAGCCTGTCCCTCCTTTATGAGTTCTGTGCGCCTTTGTCTAGGCTTAGACCTACCTGCGCGTTTGGTGTGCACTGCGACCTGTGTCTTCGGAGGAGATGATCCTGGTGGTTGCGGGACGGCGTAACCTGCGGGTCCACCTACCAATACACCACTTTGGCTTCGATCAATCGGCTAGCCACCAAGTCTTCAGGCTTGCTGGTGGGGCAAGTCGTGTGGTATCCAAGGGTGCGTGTTTAGCCTACGTACACCTTTTATTTTCGTGGCTATATTTTCCATGTAGCCCTGGCTGTCTGGGCAGTTTATGTCCAGCAGTCCCATTTTGAGGCTCCGTGGAGGGTGGGGAGCATGGAAACAGAACATCAATTAAATGAACATCAATTAAAACGTTTCAGAAGCGGCATCTGCCGTTAAGCCCAACAATTGTTTTAAATTCCAAAATGAATTTAAAAAAATATTTGATAATTCAAATGAAGGAGACTTTCGAGAAAGTTTCAACCTTCGTAATAAGTAAATTAGTTTGTGGTATTGGTCAGGTAGAAAATATTAAGTTAGCGAAAAACAGAGCAAAACTTTTTTTAAATGCACTAAAATAGGTGACAATAATGTAATAGTTCAACCACTTAAAACACTAAATGTATCAAACGAAGTTGTCTATTATTTTGACTTAACACATTGTACCGATGACGAGATCCTGGTTGAACTAAAATCACAGAGCGTGATTGAAATTAGGAGGTTAACAACTAGGAAGAATGTAAATGAATCGGCTAGTGGATGTTTCATATTAACATTCAACGCATTCCAACTGCCCAAAAATGTGAAGATTGCTTCGATGTATAACTTGGAAGTGCGACCATTTATTCCAAATCCTTTACGGTGTTTTAACTGCCAGCAATTTGGTCATGTTTCGTACAAATGCGGAAATAATTCTGTTTGCGGTAATCTTCCGCACGATGGTGTTTGTCAGACACCATTTAAATGCGCTAACTGTGCGGAATCACATTCCCCTAGGTCTATACAATGTCCAAGGTTCCAGATTGAATACCCATTCAGAAGATTCGTGTGGAAGATCGCCTATCATATGTTAAAGCAAAGCGTAAATATCGCTCAATTTCGTTTTCTGAAAATAAACCATTTCAAAAGTTGTTACTGCTGTGAAGACATCCACAGTATCCGTACAATGTGATATTGATAAAGTTGTATCTCGGCCAATATCCCCTAAAGGTGTGGAACCAAAAAAGAAAACCACAGTGAGAACTAAATCAAATACCGCAGCTACGCCCAAATTGAAAGTCCTGAAATTTAAAAAAAATAGGTAGATTCCTCCACGAAAGCTAGAAGTGTCAGTCTTTCCGAAGACTTGATTAGTGATGACTAATGGATATTGAGCAAGTTACCTTATTAGCTGGACCAAGTCGTTCAAAGATTCAGTTTAAACAATAATTTGGTGACTCTCCAAAGAACTAAATATTGTGAAAACCATAATTCAGTAGAACGTTAATGGTTTCTATACACGACTGTCAGAAATTAGAATGATATGTAACACTGATTAGCCAATAGCATTATGTTTACAGGAAACACATTTCAACGCACCCATTCCCCATCGCTACGAGGGTTCACGTTCTTTAGAAAGGACTGTAATGATGGAGAACGTGCTTGTGGCGGAGTATGCTATCCAAAAATATATACGGCGAGGGGATTAATATTGACACAACATTGCAAGCCATCGCAGTAAAAGTAAACAATCCGGAAACATGTATACTATGTTCTCTTTATGTACCCCCAGGACAATTGGTTTCTTTGGAAGATTCCGAAGCTCTCATTCGAGGTCTACCCCGACCTTTCATACTCATGGGCGATTCCAATGCGCACAACCAAATATGGGGATCTTCATATCGAGGTTCCAGAGGAAGTGTCCTCGAACAGATCATTCAAAGGAATGATGTTGCTCTTGTATATACAGGCTGTGAGATCTACTTTTCTAGTGCCAATGATCTCACTCTTGCGTCTTCATCTATGTTGTCAGGTCTAACGTGGGAAGTGAAGCCAGATATTTGCGGCAGTGACCATTTTCCGATCACCTGCAAAATTGCCTGTCATTCCAGTGAAATGGAAAATCAAGAACGCCGTTTGGAACACTTTCCACCAAACGTTACAACTTGATAATATAGACATATCTGTGCCAAAATCATCATCTGTGCTCCACCAGTTCCATGGTGGAATGATGCCTGCCGGGATGTGATTAGAGAGAGAAAGAAGGTACTTCGTAAGTTCAGGCGCAACGTGACGTTAAAAATCTTTAAACGCAAAAGAGCCAACGCTAGACGAGTGATTGTAGAAAGCAAAACACTTTCATGGACTAAGTTTGTCTTCTCGATTAAGGGATCTACAACCTCGAAAGATGTATATGACAAAGTTCGGAGGATAACCGGCAAATACAGTTATGGGCTCTTTCCGGAACTATCGGCAGTATGCATTAATTAATGCGGTTTTCTAAGAGAGGGCGCTACTAGTATTATTTCGCGACGTGTTCATCCTATATTCATTTGAAAGCTACTGTCATTGCGCATCTTTTTCAATATATGTAATTTTATTGAA
Source organism: Ontholestes murinus (assembly GCA_963969525.1). Taxonomy (NCBI): domain Eukaryota; kingdom Metazoa; phylum Arthropoda; class Insecta; order Coleoptera; family Staphylinidae; genus Ontholestes; species Ontholestes murinus. Next base: position 14,041,674 of record OZ018392.1, read on the forward strand.
TCGTAAACAACATTTTTTTCTAATCATTTGAACATGTCGAACTTTGTGCCAGAAAAAGTATTTTTGCGGGGAGTTCTTCTTCATTACTTTAACATGAAGAAAAGTGCTATCGAAAGTCATCGTAATTTAGTAGAGGTTTATGGTGACCATGCTCTTGCTGAAAGAACGTGCCAAAAGTGGCGATTTCAACTTAGAAGACGATGAACGACCCGGACAGCCAAAAAGGTTTGAAGATGAAGAGGCATTGCTTGATGAAGATGCGTGCCAAACGCAAAAAGATCTTGCAAAATAATTGGGAGTTGATCAAGTAACCATTTCCAGACGTTTAAAAGCATCGGGATTCGTCCAAAAGCTTGGAAATTGGGTGCAGTATGAATTAAAGCCAAGAGACATCGAACGCCGATTCTGCATGTCGGAAATGTTGCTTCAACGCCACAAAAAGAAGTCATTTTTGCATCGGATTGTCGCTGGTGATGAAAAATGGATTCATTACGATAACCCCAAGCGCAAGAAATCGTATGTGAAGCCTGGCCAGCCATCAACATCCACGGCAAAGCCGAATATCCATGGCTACAAGGTAATGCTCTGTATTTGGTGGGATCAGAAGGGTGTGTTGTATTATGAGCGGTTGAAATCGGGTCATACGATCAAAGGGGACCTCTATCGAACACAATTAATTCGTTTGAAGAGAGTTACTTTCCTCGCCCCTAGCAAATGGGCATATTGGTTTCAATCCTCAAAAGTGGCAAAGATCCCAAAAACCTGTCAAGCTACTTACAAATGGCTTGTGTAAGTTGTTTGAACGTAGTAAATCGAAGACTAATAATTTGATTTCTAGTACTCATTGTGGTTTTTGTCGGAACCGATCAACAATTTATCATCTAGTATCTCTGGAATCTGTTATCCAGCATGCTTTCATTACCAAGCAACAGCTGGTGGCAGTTTTCTTTGATATTGAAAAGGTCTATGATACCACATGGAGGTATGGAATTCTCAAGGCTCTTCATAACTGGGGCATTTGTTGCCACCTTGCGAATTTTATTAATTTTTTTTTTATCGGTGCGCTCTTTCCAAGTACAAGTGGGATCGATTTTGTCTGACATTTGCTTGCATTGATAATTTACTGTTATTTTGTCATAAGTTAACGATAATTTTTCTTTGTGTGCAATTTTGTATGTCCTAAAGTTAATTCTAGAGGGGTTAATTTTATGCTTGAATGTGTCGAATTATTGTATGCAATAATGGCATATTTTATTAGTTGATTTATTATTATTAAGTCATTATGTTTTGTTTTTAATATTCTGATATGTTCTCCTAACGTTGTATGGAATCTTTCGATTAGTTCATTGGATTCGGGTGATTTGGTGTGGTGAAGTGTATTTTGATTTTATGTGCTTCAAGTAATTCTTCAATTATATGATTATAAAATTCTAATCCTTGATCGGTACTATGTATAGTATGAATAGTAATTTATTAGTGCATTTAAAATATCTACTGCGTTCTTCGATTTTAATTCTATTGCCTGTCCTAATTTGGTAAAAGCATCTACAATTGTTAAGAATTTGTTGTTTTCTACTGTGTAAACGTCTAAATGTAATTTTTCAAAAGGTTTGTTGAGGTGTCTGTTAACATCATTTCTATTTTCGAAGGATTTCGTTCATATTTAATTTTATTGCAAATTGAGCAATTAGCTATGTAATTTGTAACGTGTCTTTGCATTAAAGGAAAATAATATTTTCTTTGTAATTGTTTTAAAGTTTCTGTAATTCCTTTATGATTAGTTTTACTTTCATGCTGATTTTAAATTGCTTCTTGTATTAAGTAGGGCTCTGTTACTCTTCTCTTGGTACAATATATTATATAAGGTCATTTTTTATTAAATAATTTAGTTACAACATTGCAAAATGATTTGTATACATTTTTTGGTTTCAAAATGAAAAAAAGTATATTTTATTTTCGGGTGTGTGTTATTTTAAACTTATGATTTAATTTACGGTGAAAATGTATATAACATTATTAAAGAGTTGCTCAATGCGTTTTCTGGATCCTTGGATGGGAAATCGACTGGTTGCACTATGCATTTTCCTCTTTCTTGCTTTTTTTGTTGATAGTATTAAAGGAATTGAAATTCGACGAATTAGCGCAGTTGGTAGGATAGTACTATCCTACTAACTGCGCCAATTAGGATTCAATGAACGAATCAACTTTTTTTAAAATTAATACTTTCACTTTATTCAAAAAATTATAAAGGGAGGGAGGGAAGCTGGAAATCTGCATCTGGCACGTTTTTAGATAAAAAAATAGTGCACGTAATTAGACTTGCTTTTATATACATCCATTATTTCATATTAATAACCTTGTGTAAATTTATTCGTAAAGCTTTTTTTGACTTTTAATGTGTATTTACCTATAAAAATTGTATTAAAGTTTTCAGGGCACAGTGTATTTACTTAATTCTTCTTATTAGTTGATTCTAAGTGCTAACTGAAACACGACGTCATTCATGATTACACTGAGAAGTGTATGCATTATCATTTCGTTCTTCAATTAGCACCCACAAGCAAATGCGATTAACACAAACGAGTCGTAATTATAGAAGCCGTATTGTAATGTTTAAATGTTTAATTACCTACTTTAACACGCAGTAAGTGATATTATCGGATTATTCATCCAGCATTAGTCATACAATGAGATTCGCGAAATTGCTATTGTTTTTACAGGTAAAATATTTATTTAATAATATTTAAACATTGATAAACATTACCTGAATAGGAACCTTATCAAATCATAAATAAAATTGTACTTTGTTAATATCAAACACGAGGTTTATAGTTTTGATATGTATCATAAATTTATGGCTTTAAACATTCAACAAATTTGTTGCAGTTGACATTTTGAAGGTATATATTAAAAATTTATCGTTTTAATTATAAATACTCGTATATTCTTAATACCATCTGAAAACTACAAAACTAAGGACTACTGGTTATGGTATAGATGTAATAGACCATGAATTACTTGTAGACTTATTATTAATTTTGGGCGAGAATGAAAAACTTGTACGGACACGCACGCTTAGATCGATGGAGCGATTAAAAATGTTGGACGTGCTGTTGGCATAGAATCAATAAACGTATCGCAATCTGCATCTATATCTACATCCATGCCCATCAATAATATACTAGCGCACGCATATTTATTAACAATAAAGTGGCGCCGATAAACCCATTAAGTCCATTACACAAGGTGATTAGTGGAAGTTGCATTATATGGCTTTTTAAAATACATAAAATACATACGAGTAGATTTTATGTTCTTGATATAAAAATTTACTACCGTAATGAGTTTTAGTTAGGCCATTTATATGTTGGCTCGTTTTGAAATGATTTAAATCATTTGGTTAGTACTGTTTGCTGTTGTAGTTAATGCTGTTTATGTCTGGAATTACCTGGAATTAAAGTATTTGTAAATCTGGGCTTTGTAAAAATTCAAAATTTCTGAATTGATGATAGTGTTAGAGAGGTCCTAACATAGGATACTAATGAGGTGTGTTAGACTCTCTTGAACTGCGACCTAAAAGATCTATTGTTCTGCCCTAAAAAAAATATATGGTTATTTTGTTTGAAGTTCAAAATTGTCTTCATTGACTATCTGATCAATGTTCTTTTGTGCATTTTAAAAATGATAATAATAATTCGTAAGTTATCTATAAATGGACTTTTCGTTTTTTCTCCTTCTAAGGTAACTTCGCTTCTGATAAGATATGCTATTAGGTAATATAATAATAATAATATAGTAATAATATACAGAAATTTTCATAGATAATATTTGGAAAGGCTTGAATTCACAAAGTATGTGCTCTTCTATTCACACCCTCTATGCTTTACAGTGTAAATTAATAATAATATAAGTGTGACTAAATTATGCACAATGTCACGTTTCGTGTGTGCAGCCAGCTGCAGCAGGTTTCGTTTGATTGATCGCCTCCACTATTATCCTACTCTTTGAAGGAGTGTAATTTCCTATATACTGGGTCAAGCATTCATCGAGCGCGGCGCGAATGTCGTGTATATATGTATGTGTGCGAGGTAGGAAAATGTAAATTGGTGTAAAAGTACCCCTTTCCGCCCCGCACACCACCCCCTCGAGCGCGCCATTCACTTCATACCCGCCGCCGTACAGCTTTTGTCCCATTTTCCATCCATCCGTCCCCATCCATTCTGGTCGTCGGGCGGCCTGACGATCGATTTTCCGCCGGCCCATTCATCCCCCCCCGCACTCGCACTATGTATTTATGTGTATGTGTGTGTGTGAGTGAGTTACTCAACGGAAAGCCCTTTTGATAAATCGATGGTCGTCTGCGGTTTTTCCAACTTTTCACGTAAATACGTTCTTTTCTACTTGAACCATACCCAGCAGACCAATTTCGTTTCCAATTTTCTTTTAAGAACTAATTTTGAATATCAAGTCATTTTTTTATCTCTAAAATCCTTATTGTACTTCTTTTCTATACATATTTTCCCCATGTTTCTTTTAGGGATTGCGTTCTTCCTCAAATCATTCACTTTAACGTGGAACATCAATGCTTCGTTCAATTGTGCTCTTTCGAAATTTATACAATTTCTTTAGAAAATTTTTAGAAGAGAGAATGAATGGGAACATACAAATTTACAAAAATTCATGGAAAATTTGAGAGAATATATGTTGAAAATGATATAGGTAGATCTATTCAGATTGATTTTATCTGCGGTGTCCCACAGGGCTCAATCCTTGGTCCAATTTTATAATTACATTGTATACAAATTACTCAGGCTGAGATATTTTAATGCAGATAAGTCAAGTCAAATCCCCTGATAACGGAAATGTTATTAGATTTTGCGTATCACGTACAGAATGAAATTAGGAAATCAGAACAAAAAAATCGCTCCTCATATAGTGTGTAAAACTTGTTCCGAAAATTTAAGACAGTGGTATAAGGGGGATCGCTCATCTTTGCCTTTTGGCGTTCTTATGGTTTGGAGAGAACAACAAAATCATTATAATGATTGTTGTGCACAATTTCGGAATTTACCAAGAAAAACAAAAAGGCCATTACATATCCAAATCTTCCATCAGCAATTAGACCTACAGCACATTTTATGTATGTTTTTTTAAATTTATTTGTTTTGAAATATATTTTTTAAGAAAGATGTACTAAGAATTAATAAACATAAACATAAACACATGGGCCAGATATTCCCATTCCAAAACCACAAACAACATTACAAGAGAGTAGTACCACTTCTCCTTTCAACTCCAGCACAGAAGATGATTTCAATTTGTCCCCGCAATCACAAGATAACAATCCGCGACCTTTGAATTAATCAAAATTAAACGATTTCATACGTGATTTCGAACTTACAAAAGAAAGAAGTGAACTTTTTAGGATCGAGATTGAAAGAAGACAATCTTTTAACTCCCGATACAACTTTCTATCGGTATAGACATCGTGAGGAAGAATTGAAAAAGTATATCGTAATGGAGGTGGGAGTAGTGTACGGTTGTGATATCCCTGGCTTGATTGGTCGCTTAGGAACGGTTTATGAACCGGCAGATTGGTCCTAGGGACAGAAAATGTAATAAATTGCCCATTAGTTGATTCTGCAAAAATATTGCTACCTTTGCATATAAAACTGGAATTAATGAAGCAGTTTATGAAAGCTTTAGACAATAATGGCCCCTGTTACCAATGTTTTGATAAAAGATTTCCGTTACCGTCAAAGGTGAAGGAAGGCGTTTTTGACGGCGTACAGATTCGTAAACTTATGAAGGATGTTAATTTTAAAAACTGCATGTCTGACATGGAACTTTAAGCTTCGGATTCATACAAGGAAATCATCGAGAAGTTTCTGAATAATGTTAAAGATGATCAATATGAGGAAATTATAAAAACTATGTTAAAAAAGTAAAGGGGACTGGAATGTAAAATGAGCTTGAAGTGACACCTTATCCATTCTCATCTTTGGCATTTCCCAGAGAATTATTTAGGAGCACTGAGTGAAGAACACGGTGAGAGATTCCACCTAGACATAAAAGAGATAGAAACGAGGTACTAGGGTCGATGGGATGTCTCTATGATGGCCGACTGTTGGTGTTTGGTTAGAGAAAATCCTCGCCAGCATTACAAACGCCAATCATTTAGCGTTCATTTCTTGCTAAGAGGTAGAGAAAAAAAAATTACCTAACGTCTAAGCTAATATACACATTTCTGTTCCTCATACACTAAAATCATAATTATACAAATCATTGTCTAACCTTTAAGACTATAAAAGGGTTCCTGAAGATGCAAAATATATTCTATAGATTTACAATAATTAATTATGTAGAATGTGTTTAATGTAGTTTATTTAACCGTAAAGGCTTAAACTTAGATCAACTTTAGTTGTTTTTAGTCCTGTTTGCTCAAGCAAAGTGTACATTTATTTCGTTTCTGTTAATTGAATTGTACAGATTTTTATGTGCAAATAAATATACTATAATTAAGTAATTTCAGACTCCTTCTCCCCAAAAGTAAACTCTGCTTTTGGAGAAGTTGTTTCTTTCTTTGTAACAAAACTAAATTGTGGAGTTTCTATTTTTGTACTATTCGCAGCTGCAATAAAGCAATTCTGTTCGATATTATCATTTTTTGGTTTTGGCACAAAGAAAACTAGTGCACTATTCTTTTTTTTTCTCACCTTCGATCTCATAAAGTACTTCTCATAATCTGTGAATACTAGTTTTAGATTTACAAATAGATTTTCATCTGCATGTTTTTTTTATATATTTATATTTAAATGAAAAAAAACATAATCAAAAAATTAATCAACCAAAAATTAAGAAAAATGTAAAGAACTGGAAACAAAACTTCTAAAATAGACGAAAAACTAACAAAAAAAAAAAAAACGTAAACTGAAATAAAAGGTATAAAAGTTAACCAATTACAAATTTTAAAAAAATACTGAAGATCCCGATAAACTCCAATTCTAGGAAATCGAAAAATATTTAGAAAACAAAAAGAGAACCTAATAAGTGAGAGAAAATTGAAATATCTTTAAAAAAATCATCATAATAGTAACAAAATTTAACTTAATAATAGAAAAACAATAAAAACCTGTAAATGTCTAAATGAAAAAGTTTAAAACAAGGTAAAGAATTTAAAAAAACCTGCAGTACTAAGAAAAAAGTATAAGAAGGAAATCAGTAATGATTGAAAGAAACGAATGTATATTAAAATATGTAAAATAAAAATTTCATAAATATGAATACCAAAAAAGGCGTAAATTCTAAGGAATTTGTATTTACAAGAAAATTATGAAAACGTGAAAAGTAAAACAAAATTCTTTAAAAAAATATTAAAAACACCAACAATGAAGTAAAACTAAAAATTTGTAACAAATCACAAATCCCAAACAAAACATGACATGACTAAATAGGAAAATATAAAAAAAAATTAAATGACGAGTCTCGAGAACATAAATAAAACATTTTTGTTATTTTCATTTTCTCATACTTATTAAGTATAGTTGTTTTCAATTTTTTAGACTTCTTAGAATTAGGCTTAATTAGAATTTTTAGAATCTTTTTCTTTTTAATTTGTAATTGATTTTTATGATTTTATGAATTTAATTTTAGTTTTAGATTAATGTTTTGATGAAGGCAGAAAGACCTCTGGTCGATAGCCATTTGACATATTAACATACTAACACCTCATCAATTATTTATTATTTAAATGTTAAATTTTATTGTACGTATTTGTCAATAAAGATGTATATATATATTTTGATGATTTTTTTTCGTTTTTTATTTTTATTTATAAACTATATTTTTACATTTAATAAAAATATTTGTCAAAAAATATTAATTAAAATTTTGCTATAACAGAAGTTTACAAAGATAATATTTTTTAAACACTAAACTGACCGTTTATACATCCTAAGCATTATGCTCTCTATGTGATCAATAAAAAGCTTCTCCTTCTCCTCTCTAGGAAGTGAATCAGCCAAATCCCACCCGTGATCCTTCCTTAAAATCCTCCTAACTTCGCGCCAACCAAGCCAGATCAGCAAAGAGCGCATTCAAATGCTGTATAGACTCATTACGTTCCCTCTTCTTATCCCTATCCTTCATATGTGTGGCTAAAGTCCCGTGCACCTCCTTCTTCGTCCCCCTCAAACTAACCTTGGCCGTCACTTGCATCTCCTTCTCCCTCAACTCCTCATCCTTCTTTATCCACCCCCTTGTTTTTGTGGGGCTAATACCGAACATTTGTCGTGCACATGCGGTTATGTAGTGTTAACAGATGAATTAATTGTTGCAAGAGAGGAACATAGAAGTTTTTAGAAAACTCCAGCAATAGAGATATTAGGGATTTAAAAATTTTGAAGAAAAGTTTTTAAAAAATAAGGAGAGAATGCATAAAATTGGAAATGAAAGATTTTTAAATTGCAGAAATTCTTTAGCAATCTGATTTTTTTTTAGATATTTATTAGCAAACTCCTACAAAATAAGCGAAGATTTCTAAAATATTTAGAAGAACATTTCTAAGAAAATTCCGGGATAATGGACAAAGTTTAAATTCCAGAAATATAATAATTTCTAGAAAATTTAGAATCTAAGAGAAATTGTTTTCTATCATTTTATTTGTCTTAGAAAATGTGTAAAAACATCCTTGGAAAAGAAATAGTTTTCTGTCATTTAGACATTCTAAAAAAATTTCGATAAGATAAAGTAAGCATTGATGGAAGAGAGAAAAAGAGAAGTTTTTAGGAAACTCTAATAGGAGATGCTGGAAATATTTAGAAATCTTGAAAAATGGTGTCTAGGAATATACCGAGAAAATAGATATAATCGTAATTTGAGATAAAATAAGACATTAGAGGCTGGAAATCTAAACGAAGGGATTTTAATTTCAGGAAAAGAAAAAGACAGAAAAAATGGATAAAATTCAAATATTAGCAATCTAGACATTGCTGGAGAATTCTTGGAATTTAAAAGTTGAAAATTCGCGAAGAGAAATTCTTAGAAAATTTTAAAAAGTAAAAAATATCATAAAATGAAAGAGGAACTATTGCAAGGTAGAATAAGGAAAGGTTTTTAGAAAACTCTGCTGAACCGGATTGGAACTATTGGTGCTGTTGGTGGAGCGTCTGTATTTACATAAAGCCGAAGAGCTCTCAGAACCTCGGTTCACGATCTCGTACGATGTGGGTCCCTTCTGTCCTAGTACGATGTAAAGTCCCTCCCGTTTAGTGGCCAACTTGCTTGACGTCTTCCGGGTGTAAGTTGGGTTAGGTTGGTTTTTCGTCGGCGTAAGCCATTTGTCGATGCTGCTCCTTTCGTGGGTTTCTCGTGCGGTGGAGTAACAGTCGGCGAGTCTCAATAGTTGTTGCATCGACTTGTCTGCGCTTGCAGGTTAGTAATTAAAATCCTTCGTCTTACTTTAGTACGACTTCTTCGGCTTATTCGGTGTGTGGTAGCTCACTGCTAAAATCCATAGATTCCCACGGGATATCGATTTGGTACGCTGCACCATCTCACCAGTATCTGTATCCTTGACCCCAGGTTTGCCAAAACAGGTCTTTTCTAGGCTGGTAAGCATATTCTGGTCAAAATGCCTCGCATTGATCAAATGATGATTCCGTCTCCATCGCCTCGGTCAGATCCTCGATTGGTGACTCGGGTTTTATGGACTGGTGTTGAGCTGCTCGGCAGTGATTTGAAATGTCGTCATTTTTTCTTTGACTCTAGTCTGCATCCGAGCATTCGTCCACACATTGGGGTGTCAGTTATTTGATTGATTTATTGATTTTCCTTTACATGTCCACTTAACAAAAATATTCTAACAATTATATAAATTTACAAACTACTTAACCATTTAGAGCAGGGAGTTTACGTAGTGTTCCTCCACTCAAGAAGTTTTGGATGCCAAAAATGCGAAGAAGCATTTTTTTGCCCTCTATTCGTTATGTAGTAATATCTTTTACAAACAGTATTTACACAGTGATCTAAAAGGCACTGCTCGAAACAGTAGGCTAGATACTCCAAGTCTAGGTCCAATCCAGGAATGGTAGCAGGAGCTATTTAGTGAAGTTTGTTACCGGCGTTCAGTTTACCTGAACGTGGTAACAAATGCGTAATTATATTTTAATCCATTTTACGAGCTACCCATTGCTCCTAATAATAATTTGCATAAATTCCGCATTATTGAAATAATCCAAACGAGATAATTTTCCAAAATGTGCAGCTGCCAGTGTGGAACAATAAGACCGGCCCTTTTTTCGGCGAAGAGGATCATTACCTGTTCCCGGAATTGCGGGGCCTACGTGACCGAAACAAAGCCGCGTCACCGAAGACCACCATATAAAACCAGACTCCGGCCATCGCTCTTTACCAGTCGTCTGCCATCAGCAGCGGTGGTCAGCCTGGTCGGTTCCGCCGATTCAAGCCTCTTGTCTACTTGTATATATTGTATATTTTCTATGTCTATTTTCTGTCTGTCTTTTGTAATATATTTTCTTCTTCTCCAGGCCCCATGTTTTAATTTACACACTTTCTCTTGTTTCTTTTACTCTTTTCACAGCTAGCCGGTGCCCATTCGTTGACGTGGCGTGGAAGCCCAAGCAAGTATCACCGACGGGAAACTGTTTAATCGAAGCCTGCGGCTGCTAATCGATGGTGAGCCTCGCCAGGGACCCCTGGGCCGCCTCCAGTGCGTGTTGGTTCCAGAGAGTACCGCCGGTGCTACTTCCTTGCCAGTCCGTCACTAGGACGTCTTCCGCTCCGCCCGTTAACAAGTTGAGTCGAGAGAGTTACCAAAACTTATGATTTGGAAGTTTTTTTAGCGGGTACTTCACCCTAAAATGTGGAGTCATATGCGTCGGTGATGGCGTAGACAAGAGGGGGGTAGTACGCATAAAAATAATTTAAAAAATCACAAACAAAAATTTTAATAAATATAAAAATCAAATAAACCTGAATTCTAAAAATTCTAGGAATTCGAATAAGTAAAAGAAACATTCTTTCATTAAAAGAAAAACTATAATATCATATAAAAAAATTGAAGAATAATCAAAAAATTAATTTTTCTAATTCAAAAATAAAAAAAAAATAGACGAAAAACAAACAAAAAATCCAAACCAAATGTTGAGCGTTTTTGTTTTGCTTATTTTGATGTTGGTTCTTTCTTATTATAACAAATCCTATAGAATTTTTTTGCGCCTTATGATAATTTACGCGCATATTTATTCAATCTTGCAGTTTAGAAAACTTATTTTCAAAGTTTGTAAAATTTATGGGAAATTATTTTTTTCGAAAATGTAGTCTTTTCTAAAACGTCCTTGAAGTTTTCATGCATTTTTTGTCATTAATATCTTACATAACTTGGTACTATCATAGATTTTTTTAGAAATACATTTCTTTATCTTCTATAGAATTATTCTGTAGCTTTCAACTTTTTGAATTTTCTCAGCATCTTTTCCTCATAGTTTATATAATGTTTATCTATTTCTTCAGTCTTTTCCCCGAAATTTATTAGAAATTTTCCCTGCGGATTTTTAATTCTATAAATTATCGTTTTAATTTTCTTGTAATTGTCTAACAACCCATCCATCGATAAAATCAAAATCATGAAATTCATTTGACAAATAAAGCACTAATAACCTTTCTTCACAATTTTATTTGAATAACCAAATGTACATTTCGGACACAAAGTGACCATTATCAAGGTTATTAGTGCTTTATTTGTCAAATTAATTTGATCTTCACGTAACTCAAGCAACCAATTCATGAAATTCATTATTTTGATTAAATCTATCTATATTGTTCCTCGTATATTCCAAGAATTCCAGAATGTGAACACATGGAACAATTAGAATATTCATATTACGAACCATGTTTCTACAAATGACTCGGTATTTTAGACCTGCAATAACTCTGACAGCTCTACGTTGGCATTTAATAATTACCTTCATTATTGCAGAATACCGTATGATATATGGCTATGAATAAAAGGGAAAAAATAATAATATTTCTTTAGAAACAGGACGTAATAGTTTTCTAAGAAGATAATAATTTTTTCTAAACTTGGCTTGCAAATTTAGACAATAATAGTTAATTTTCTAGACCGTAAAGGACAAATTTAGGCCATGATTTTCCTATGTCAACTTACTGTCTATAGTTAGGAGATCTCTAGGAGATTAACAGAGTTTATAACAGTCACTCGCTTCAGTGATTTTCAATGGTTTTAGAATAATTAAGCTTTAGTTTGTTACTGTCAAAACACTCTATTGTCGAATTTTTGTCGTTTGTCACTATATTCCTTGCTTCATGTTTCTGTGCATGTTTAGCAGCAGTTGTGGTATCGTCAACAAAAGTAAAGTACTGACGTGCTACCCAAATGTGACGAAAGATAGGGAGATATGAGGAACAATAAGGGCCCCAGTATTAACCCCTGAGGGACACCATATTTTATGTCGTTTATCAAGGAAACAATATGTAATTTAAAAAAAAATCCTGCATTTGAGTAACTTAAATATCATAGAAACGAATTATTAAGATAGACAAATCAGAAAAGTTCTCCAAAAATCCTAGAAACCCAAATCTAATCCCTAAATTTAAAAAACAACATTCTACCATTTTTGATTTCATTTCATCATTTCATGCATCTACTCATTAAACACTGACGCCATATGACTGGACAAATCAAGGCAGAAAGACCTCTGGTCGATAGCCTTTTGACAGATTAACCCACTAACACCTCATCAATTATTTATTATTTAAATGTTAAATTGTATTGTACATATTTGTCAATAAAAATGTAATATATATATATATATATATATATATATATATATATATAATATATATATATATATATATATATATATATATATATAT